>JANUSC010000315.1:0-262356 GCA_025200525.1 Camellia lanceoleosa | reverse complement strand
AAAACAAACCAAGTTCCAAACTTACATGCAATTTAAATATTGCTAACCAAAAATACAAGCAAATAAAACATTGCTACAACACATTGGTAATTAATCACAATTAAAACTCAAGCAAAAAATTGTTTCAATTATAAAGAAAGTAACTAATCCATAAGGATTTTATTTGGTCCAAAATCCTTTTCACGCTTAGGTATTCCTATTCAACACAAAGGTTAGAAGTTTAAAACTTTGTTTTTACATCCCAAATACTAATTATTTGGTTTTGTATTTGTTTTTCAATCCCTTTACATAGGTATTCCTATAAAGAAAGTTAGAAACACAACAAATACAAAACAAATAATTGACAGGAACTATAAAAGCATTAATTTATTTAAACCTTTTAGCAATCTATTTAATAGCAAAATTAAGTAAAAATTAAAAGTTAGACAAGTTACACAATTAAACTTATAACTTCAAAAATAAAGTAAAATTTTAGTAGGTAAGAGTTACATACATGTACATACTTATAGACAATTAACATGCACATAACTCTAGAGCAATTAACATGTAAATAACTCATGTAAATAATTTTAGAAATTAGAAAGCAATTAGCAAGCAGATTACCCAAAAATTAGCAAATTACATTACAAATCTAGAAAATTTAAAACGTGCGAATTCATGGTAGGGAATTAAACCCATATTTATAAAATAAAATCATACTACAACAAATAAGTATGCAAATTATGCTAGAGTCTAGAAATTAAAAAGCATTCTAATTAAACTGATAAATTAGAACTAAACATGGCATATGTTAATTTACAATCAAGCACTTTCAAAAAACAGTAGACAATTCAAGAAATCAAATTAAATGTCTATACGTATGCGAATTATACTGAAGATAAAAAGTATTAAACTGAGAAATTCAAACTTAACATCCCATATATGAACGTACATAGTGATTCGGTTTCGGCGTGAAAACCAAACAGCAGCATGCATATAAATATATATTTATTTTGTGTTGTATTATTATTTAATATTCACACATGCAACAACATAAAGTGATGTACAAAGGACAATTAGACATGAACCACATATAGAACACAGTGCACTTATTATTCTATCATAAAAAAAAAATGTATTAACACAAAACTCACGACTTCTAAATAAGAAACAGTGATCTTGACATATTCTGCATACAAGCTCTAATAGGAGTTCAAAACAAAATACTGGGCAACGTTTTTGTTATTATTATGAAACACAGAAAGTAATAACATTGTATAATCCTATTCCAGATGAATCTATTTATTCACATAATTTGTTTTAAGATTGTTGTAAAAATGGTATAATTAAATAAAACAAATAGATTCATAATTGACAATTAAAATTGCATAATAAAAAAAACATGCCGAAAATTATAAGTTGAACAGAGATACATAATAAAATAAAATGGCAAAAGAAAATAAACCGAAACAACAGTTTCCATAAAACAGATTCACCACCTCACCGATTGGGTGTTGGAGATTCTTCGACGTTTGTTTCTTAAGATACGACGGTTAGACTAGCTACAACAAGCACCTACTGTGTAACTTTGGTTAACAGAACTAAGCAACACTCTCTCACTAGAAGAATATCAAAACTAGAGGAAATTCTGGAACTTGAAGAGAGAGCAAATTTTCTGGTGTCCAAACCTAAAGGAGAGGGGCCTCCTTTTATACACATGGAGGGAGAGAGGAAGAGGCTTCTGCCATCAAGGCCCATTACAAATGTAGAATTAAAATCCATCATGAATATAGAGGAGTTACCAGCTTTTTATACACGTGTATTGTGTATATTCCTGCAACCACATATCTGGTTTGGCCTTATAAAAAAAATTAATAAACATAATTGAGGCAGGGATAGAATGAGGTGGAGGGAATTTTTTTTTGTCCTTGCTCTGCTTTCTTATTGAAGCAGGAAATATGTGCACAGAATAAAGCAGGGGAGGGGGGGGGGGTGGAGAGAATTTGGCATCTTTTAATTATGAGGGTCCAAAATACAAATAGAAAGAAGACAAGTCCAAAGCATCTCTCCAATGGGGTTGTTGCAGTGAGAGATAAAATGTAACTTACTTGGAGATAGACGGGGAATCATGGTGTTTGTAGCGTGAAATCGAAGGTAATGTCTAGATGGGGCATGAAAAGAATTACTCACACCTATAAAATAAAATTTAAAGAGAGCTCAAAAGAAGGAAAAAGGATACAAATTGTGTTGAAGAATGCAGCCCCAAAAGACAAAAGGTTGTGAAATAAGCTCTCTTCAATGTGGCAAATATAATGGGTAAAAATAGAATTTTAGATTTTTAATATTGATATTTATTGATATATCACTTGGTACTACATGATATTTTTTTTCTCTGATCAACAAAAGAAGAGAACTTTATTGATGGTAACAAAATATACTATATGGAAAATCATCAATAAAGAAAAGATAAGACCAAGATATCATCATAGTACTCTCCACCTAATCCCAAAGTTAGCACTAATCTAATCAATATCATGTAGTTGGTTACAAGATATTGATCAATATAGTCGATACAATTATTTCAAACTATGATAAGAAACCCATCAAGGTAATCCAATGATTTATGGAGGCTAAACTGACCATAAATTTAGAAATTTTGATGAGTTTGACGTTAACAATGGTTTTTTACTTGATACATGTGCTTGTGGGTGGTTGCAGTTATATGGTTGCTAGGAAAATGAAGTGAAAACTATGGGATCTAATTTTAGCAACCGAACTAAGCTATGGTCCTTTTGCATTAATGTCACTAATTTAATTTAGGGTGATTTGTGATGTTCTAAATAAGTGTATTTTTTAATTTTTATAAAAAAAAAATATGTAAAAAGTAGAAAGTAGTTAGAAAAATAGAGATGAGATGTTGATAGATGTTGATTGATGTGATCCAAATAAATGTATGTAGGTAAAAAAAATACTTTTTTAGTTTACGCCAAATACCTACTTAGTATTGCTAAGCTGTCCCATTTTGCCCTTTTCTTTTTTGTTGGAGGATTTGTGGAGTTACTCAAAGGTTAGGTATGAGAAATCTTCCAGCAGTTGGAATTAAGATAATTTTCTTAGTGGTGGTTGGATTGTGATCATGAACTTTTATTAGGGTTATTATATAGCCTCCTTAAATGAGGTCAAGTTTAAATAAGTGTACTTTTTGATTTTATGAAATATTGGTTGGATTTGGATTGGGTTTAAAGTGATGTGTTAGAAAGGTGTGATGTGACTTAAATAGATGATGTATTTAAATAGGATGGTAGTTTTGTTTTTAAATTTTTTTGCGGATGCCAAACTTGGCCTGAATGTGAAGCCAATTTTTGACTATTTCTTCACACTTTGTGGTGGACAATGTTAGTGGCACAAAATAGACACATGATTACTCCTTGATTTTTGAAGGGTCCATTCACTAAAATGTTATTAACTTTTTTTTTTTTTTTAATTATTTGGATAAAATATACGACTTGCATTTCTACTGAATAATTATTTGGTGGTTTGGGAATACTATATTGACTTTTTGTTTATTCACTTATGGTTTGTCAGTTTGCATAAATAGAGACATTTACCTTTATTCATTTTTTAAAGGAGAGTTTCGAGTTAGTGAGATGATGAGTCTCATTTATTTGAGGCTGGTTGATTATATGGTAAAAAATCGCAGCTAGAATTACTAATACCTACCTCTCTCGAAAGTCAGAAATGTTGCAGGTATCTAATTAAAAGAGCATACGGTGAAATTAAAATAATTTTAATTAGGAAAAGAAGAATACTTATGATGTTCAAATCTTTAAATATTTATTTTTGAATGATCAAACCTTGAATGTATAAAAAGACCACTCACGAACACTTTTACGAGAACCGTATGAGAAAAGTAGAAAAGACGGAGTTTTGAAGCCTATTCTATTCACAAAAACGGCGTCCGTGTTTGATGGCTATCGTGAACATATATATAGATAGGTTTGAATGCGTATAGTGTAACTCTTTAAAAGCTTTCCACACCAAGAAATTATAAAGTCCTTGAAACCACCATATAGGATAGTGAACAGACATGGAGTTACCATTTAGTCATTTAACCAATTAAATATATTAAATATATATAATATAAATAAATAAATAAATAAAACAAACATGTGACATATGGGCCACTTTTGAATATTCTTACATGCTTCCATAGTTTGAGGTATACATGTTATAATGATGAATTATAGTTTTTCAGTATTTGTGTTGTTGAATATTAATTCTAATGTTCTAGAGAAATTGTTGACTTAAGTATAGTGGTCTCTCAATTGCCCTATATGACTAAGTGCAGAGTATTAATCTCAGTTTTTGCAGACGTAGAGCTCGATATAGATTTATCTCAAGTACTGGTAACATTTTCAAGATCAAGGAATAGGGCTTCTTTTCAGATTATTGTGTGGTTAAATTTTAGCCACACTGATCATGAATTGGCTAATAAAAACAACTTAGTAATTTGTTGTGGAATTAACCCTTTTCTACCAAATTTCACCATTGTTTGTTACATTCATTAATGGAATTATGAAATTTGATGCTTATAGAGTTGGAGTCAGTATTGGTTTAGTCAGGCCCTATTCAAAAAGATTATACTAAACTCAGGTTTATTTATGATTTTATTTAAACATCCACCATCACCCTAGCATCCATGGTCAAGTCATGTCGGTATTTGTTACTAAAACAAGTTAAAAGGCAGCATAGATCAGATCCAATCATGATGGTCTTGTGCCTCTTACTACCTTACCTTTATTGCATGTTTGCTTTTGTTTGTATTGCGTGTTGCTTTTGTTTGTTCTTGTTAGATAAAAAAGTGTCTTGATGTGTTGTATATATCACAATAGCATACAACTAATTGACTGTTCACCTGGCATGCCAAATTGAGCAAAAGCCTCATCTTGCTTATGCTCCACTTCTAAATAATTGAGCCTGAAATCAAGCTTCAGTTTGATTGCTTTTGAGTGTAATTAGCTTGGAAGCAACTGAGTAATAGTACTAGAATTACATGATTAATCATATTCATAGAAAATCTATTATAGTTGGAATTATTAAACCCAATTGTAGTGGGGTGAATCCTCATTCAAAGTAAATCTCAACTGATCAATATACTTTTGTGATTCATTTGTGTTTTTGATAGTTTCACCAACAGCTAGCTCCTTATTTTTTGACATTAGGAGCGCTAAACTTCAGTTCCAAGCAGACATTAAATTACGATTGTGTAAGTCATATTTATTTTAAGTGGGAAATTTTTAATATGCACTCTTTTAAAATAGGTGTACTATATACAACTGTAATTATCTTATTTTTCTTCTTGAGTTATAACTATTTTTTTTTTAGCAGATTATGACTCATGATTTCTTTAATCATATATTATATTATGTTTAGTTATGATATATTTTTTTAATTATAACTTAAAAAATTAAAATTATGACCTTTTTTTTTTTTTAATTACAAGATACATAATATAGTGTTTCCTTTTGAGAAATTATTAGCTTCATTTATATTTACACAATCAACTTTCTGTTGAATTTTTACAATAATACTAGGTATCATGAAAGAAGGATCGTAGAAAAGTCTTCGTGAAAAGATTCTTCACCCTTGGATTAGTTTATAGTATTTAGTGTTTTTATTATATGTTATGCAATCACCCTTAGATTAGTTTCATGAAGATTTTCATGATATTTATTTCATGATGCCTAACATTATTCATTTTTTTTATGATGGGCTTTGATACACACAAACAAGGAATTGGAAAAATTCAAGATTGCGTCAAATTAATGGACCATTAGGCTCTTAAATGAGTGAAGTAGGTGTTAGAAAATTAGGGTTGACAATTAATTAAACATATAATAGTGTTAATTGATTATCCCAATTTGTCGGTCTCACACTTAATTATTAAAGGAGATATTTATTTATAAATTTCTGCATTTATTATATTTTACTTAATTTAAATTATTTTTTTTTTTTTTTTTTTATGTTCCAATAAGTTTTATGGTGACATAGTTACCATTACACTCTAATAATAATTATATTCATATTAATAGTGTGAGTATTCCGTATTCCTGTCAATATAAATGTTTACACCGAATTGTTAAGCATTCAAAAATATTGTAAGATAAAATTATTCATAAACACACCTTGAAAATATGAAATTAGGATTTAGTGGATCAAATGTCCAAATAAGAGGACTTGTTGGAAATACAAGAATATATTATATGAACTAATTGGGATATAAATTATAAAAAGCCAGGTTCCATGATAAATCTCTCTCTTATTAAATTGGGTACAGAAAATATATATTTATATGAAATAACAAATTTTATAATATTTTGACCGATTGATGTAACATATTAAAAAATTCAAAATATAAACAAAACAACTTCAATAATATGATAAGTATTACATCAATAAGTGAAATTTATTAATTTATATAATTGCTAATAAATAATCATATGAAGAAAGATAATTCTTTCAATTTGGTAAATATTTGATGCAAAACCTTTCCTAACAAAACATTTGAAATATTTTTTATATTTAGGGGCTTTCTTTTACTAATTATTTTTGGGTATGTAATTTCTTCACTAATTAAACCACCAAATCATTGTATCTTGTCAAACATTCCTGATACATAGAGTTTGCATCAAGAGTCAATGTCAAAATTTCAACCCCATGGGTTCCGATTATCACCCAAAAAAAAAAAAAAAAAAGAAAGTCAAACAAATTTCATCAATTATTTTCAACCATAAAATTAAATAAAATAAATAAAGAATGTCATTGACCAATAAATTGTTGATAAATCAAGAAGTTGGATTTCAAGGTGTCAAATATTTCACTTCTTTTTTTTTGACTTAGTAGGTGTTTTGGAGTGTGGAGGCGCAAGGGGTGAGGTTAGGACCAAAAAATAAAATTAAAAAATTATCAAATTATTTGCCAATAAATTAAAGTTAAATATTAAAATTTAGTATTTTTATTTTGTAAAAAAAATAAATTTTTTTAAAACAATTTCTCTCAAAGACATTAACATTTTAATGAAATAAAAATGTAAAAATAAAAAAAAATAAAAAAAAGGTCAACTCTAACCCCACCCTTAAAATCCTAGACATCAAGTTTGGCAAGCCATACAATTAAGCTCATACCGGTAAAATCAAAAATCGAACCATATTGATCTCTTGAGGTGTGGTTGGGTTGGGTTGGGTTGATTTTGAGTATGTTGATTTGATTTTGGTTTTCAATCATGTTGATAGAATTGAGTAGGTTTTAATTTAGATTGTGTTTTAAGCGGAACCAACTCGAGAACCAAATATATATATATATATTAAAATTCTATTATATCGATATGTTTTGTAATTGGTCTATTACAATAAACAGTACACCTAATAATCTCACATAAAATTATTAGGTGGGGATTAAGCCCCAATAGTTGATTTAATTTATATTGGATGTATTAATAAATTTAATTAAAGACTAACGCTTATGTTTAAGCTTGGAATTACAGATTTAATTTTGTGTTAACACAATAAACAATATTTTGTTCGTATTTGTGTTATGTTTAAATTTTAAAAGACTTGTTATATTGAATATTTATTATTGATACATCATATATATATATATAAAGTACTGTTTTTCTTTTGAATGTACATTCAATTACTTTTAAAAAAAAAAAAGTCACACAGTATATATTTTGCCATTTTATATAAAGTTTATACAAATTCAAATCAATTTAAATTAGGGCGGCTTTTCGGTCAAAGTCAAATTAAATTTCTTTGTCCAAAAGTTGATACTCTATCTTCTTTGTCCAAAGGACATGCTTTTGTACAATGACCAAACTACCCATGCATATATATTGTTTTTAGATCAAACCACTAGTAAAATACATCTCAAACTAGCACCTCTCTGTACTGTGCAATTCTAGACTCTTATATTTAGGCATTAATGGGAAATCAAGTGCTTACGCAGCAATTCTAGTGATTTTGAATCGGAAAATCTTGATAGATTTTTATATAATATTTATAAAATATTATCGGTTTATTATGTGTTTGATCATTGCACAAGATTGAGTGGATCTAGTATAAACCTGCAAATGTTTGTTGTGGTTGTGGTTGTTGTTGCTAATGGTGATGAAACAAATTACAAATTGTTTTTGACGGATAGGAGAGAAATAGGAAGAGTTTGAGTCGTAATCTTGTAGATCTGCGCCTCCGCAATCATAATCTCATATTTGTTATTGACAGTAGTATTGTGTTTTCTTTTCTTAGCTCTGATTTTGTTGTTATTGTTGTTGATGAACAAATAAAACACAGAATTTGATGATGAGCAGATAAAACAAAAATTTGAATAGTTAAAAAGAAAAGGGAAGTTAAGCGAGATGAATATTTGAATGAATAGATTTAGAAATAGATAAGTTAAAATTTAAGTAGATAAGGGGCCCAGAATTTGAATAATAGTTGATAAAAATTTGAACAAATAGGAATTTCTTATGAGATAAAAAGAATTTGAATAGATAGAAATTTCAACAAATAAGTTTTAAGCAGGATAAAAATCAATAGATAAAAAAATTTGAGCGGATAGAATTTTAACGGATAAAAATAATTTCCATGAGATGAAGAAAATTTCAACGATAATCAACAAAAATCAAACAAATAAAAAAAAGTCAAAAGGAGTAAAATTGGAAACAAAATGTTCACTAGGACTTCTACGCTAAATTATTTACAAACATGGACCTCCTCATCAATAATAAAAAGTCTATTTAATCTAATGCATATCCATTCTTATATTGGATTTATCACTAATTAACACGTTTAAATTATACTAATTTTACCCGTTTTATATTTATATGAACTCTATTTGAAAATAAGTACTTTTTCATACCCAATACTAATTTTATATATGAACTCTATTTGAGAAATAGCCTTTTACAAATCGAAATTTGGAGTTTTACATAAGAAATCTAATTACAAATTCTATATGGATTATATTTTAATAGTATAAAATCTTTTCTACATTATTTTATATAATCTACAACTCATATGAGAAAAAATCTGCACAATAATAATAGAATTAAAATTATACAAAAGTATTTAAAATTATCAAATACACAAATAATTTAACTAAAAGAATTAATATATATAAGTATTTAAGTAATATACTTTTATAAGAATAGTAAATACCCAATATTATCAAAATAAATAATTAAATTATACTTTAATATTATTCTTTTTATAGCATACACATCATACCAATAATACTTTTTTTTTTTTTTTATAAAAAAAATAGTCGTTATTGCACATGTCAGCTATTTGGTTTTTAATATAATGGCTTGTAACTCTAATCGAACCAGCAGGCATTGGGTTGGAGTTTAATTTGGATTCTAGTGCATAAAATTGATCATGATTAGGTTGATTCTAAATTTAGTCTCAAATTGACCCATGAACATCTCTAATTATTACAATAGAATTAAAATTTGTTGGGCGATTTTCATTGTATTTTGTAAATAAATCTTGTTTGTGTACTAAACAATAAGCGGAATACAAAAAGAAAAAGAAAGGATAGAATTGGTGATTGCAAAATCAAACCAATAAAGCATCAAATAAATAAATAAAAACATAGTACTTTATTTTGTTGCAAAACAAAATCAAATGCAGTTTAAATAAATAATAATAAAACAAAAAAATAAATTAACAACTTACTTGATTAATTTCTTGAACAAATTACGATCCCAAGTCCGATTATTTAACACTATGTCGCCAGAGCAGATTCGTCCTCTTCGGTGCTTTCAAAATGTGGGCGTCTATCTACTTAAAGATAAAATGATCCAATCAACAAAAATTACCTTACTATAAATTTTCATACAAGGAACACACTTAGTATACACTCTTTCTCCGCAGAAAATTAATAGAATAAATGCAAGCAAAATCTTGAGAGATGAATTGCGGCCCAGGACAAACCGAAAATTAGAATGAAAAGAAAATCCAAATGAGGATTGTCTTGTTGCCAGATGAATTGTGGCTTTCATTTTAGACTCAGCAGATGCAATACAAAACTCAGCAGATTAGCGAGATACGGTTTGAATTTCAAATAGATAAAAAGCTTTGTTTTTAGGTTTGAATGCGAATGATTGAATACATTTGGCCAATGAACTGTACACAAGTGCGAAGAGGTGCAACAATTTTGAATTCAAAAATTGAAATTTAAATTGGAGCAATTTTATTTTTTGCCAAAAATAAATTGAATTCCAAATATTTTTTTAGCCCTAAAAAGATTAGTATTAGGCCAGACAAGCCCAATCGATCTCATACACTTGCAGCCTTGGCCAGCCAGCGCACTTTGGCCATTTGGGCGGAGACGGCCAGTGCTGTGGCAGCAGTCGGCCCACAGGCTCAATAGATCTAACAATTGCCATAATCTACCCTTCTAAACTTAGGGTGCCCCTTGGGGCCTCCCAGAATTATAATTCAAACCTATAAACCCTCAATGTTTCCCATCAAACCAATATTAGGACAAGCCTTAAGTCATACCTTTAATAATTTCACAAAGCTCTATTTCCATAGAAGCTGCATTTGGTTTCCATTTTCCATTCATCGATAATGGTTTTTGAGCAACCAAATATACCACGTGAATCACAACACGGCATAGGCGTGCCACTTTGACACATGAAATTGATGCATGGGTTCCTCCTAAAATAGACCAAAGTTTAGAAAAAAATTTTGTTTTTTAAATTTTTTCAAAACCATTCTAATAATCTCATATGAATGGAATTTGATGACAAGCAGAAATGCAACAATATACAAAATTTGTCGAAGAGTATAAATCAAGAAATATCTTGCATTAAGGATAGGTAACTTCCCCCGGCCTTGAACATTCCTTAGTGAAACCTGCTCCGGACTTACTAGCTAACCAATGGGCGCCAATCCTTGAATTCTTATTCGGTAGTTTGTATTAAGCCAAAGACCTAATAGATTTCACACAAAATATCTTGACACATCGTGGTTCTCGGTTGTGTTCATTTTGTATGAGCAACCACAGTTTGTTCATGAGTGCTTCTAGAGAATTTGCTTCTTTGATGTATAGAACCCGGCCCAGTTCAACACTCCCTTATGGGTGATTCTTATTTTTGAGTATATCTCTATACTAAATCTTGATTGCACACATGCCTAAATCAAGATATAAGTAATCATTTAAAAGCTATTATCATAAACTCTTACATACAACATATGTTGAGATATCACTCTCACCGTAGAATAGGTAGGGAATTTTAAATCCCTTGATGATTTCTGATGAACCCACCACATAACTTAGTTGTCCTTTGAACTTAGTTCTTGGGATCTCGATCCCTTATAAGTAGGGTTACAATTATGATGACTCTCTTATGTAATAGGTTTTAATCATCATACGATGAATTATACATATAACAATCAAATCTTTTGTTATGATCCATAATATTCTCTTTAGATTTTATATATAATCTAATGAGATTATTTCCCATTGAGGAAACAGTGTCTTATGGTATTACATATGCGACGGCGAATATGTGTGACTTACCGTATACACTTATGATTACATTGCTTACCTGTGCAGTTGACTATCACAATGAATGCAAATAGGCTGGCACCGGAGTTTGTAGCCACATTGGAATGTCATTCTAAGAGTGACGGAAACCATTTACTTATTCTCTGCTTTGTCTAAAGCAATGAACTTCAATTCGCATGGATAAATGCGATGCATGTTTATTTGATTTCAGAAGCTCACCAGCGCCTCCTAAATAAAGAACATATCCATTAATGTGGATTTTGAATCTTTAGTACCCGATATCAATTGGCATCATAATAACCTTGATGCTGTTGGATATGTCGAGTAAAAGTTCAAACCATGATCTTGAAGTAAATCTTAGATATCTAAGAATTTGAATAGTCTGATTTCAATAGTCTTCTCCAAGGAGTTACAAGTGTACCTACTTAATTTCTTCATTTGCATAAGCTGCCGGGATGAGTACAATTCGTAGGTACATGAAACTGAATGATTTAGAGTATTTTAACTAAGACACGCATCACCTTTATTTTTGATAAATAAAGTGATGTTTCAGTGTTTAACTATATTCATATCATCGTTATTCGATTGCAAATTTTCTCAATAATATAATTGGGAAATGCATATCAAATCCAGGATGTTTTATTAATTTTCATTCCCTAATATTACATCTGCGACCCCTATATCTTTCATATCAAATCTTTTGTTGATATTTTAGCTTGGTTGATTTGATCATAGTTTTGACTACTTCAATGATAAGCGTAATGTCATCTACATAAATTAGCAAACTATGACATATCCTTGGTCAAAATGTTTTTAACATAGACACACTTATCACATTAAGTTTATCTTAAATCATTAAGTTAAGCTTGCCAGCATAGTCAGAAATTTTTCCTTTGTCATTGGCTTGAGTGCTTACATTTAATCCATAAAGAGATTTTACCTGAAATAACAAACTTTTCTTTTTCTTGCCTACGGCTTTTAAACCCTATAGGGTTTACTCCATATAGACTCTCTTCATTTAAATCACCGTTTAAGAAAGTTGTCTTACCATCCATTTTGATGTATCTCCTAAATTATACTGTATCTTGCTATGGCAATAAGCATCACGGATCTGGATCATTTAATTCTTTGTTCTACGCAGGAGAATATAGTGTCAAAATAGTCCAGACTTAACTGCTTATATACGTAACCTTTTACTACAAGTCTTGCTTTATATTTGTCTATTGAACACATCTGCTTTCATTTTCTGCCAGAATATCCATTTATATCAAGGAGGGTTTTAGAAACCCAATGGAAGATACCAATTCCCAAAGTATGATTTTTTGCATAATGGATTCAATTTTCATTGATTAAACGACCTCTTTCCCTAAAGGTGCTTTAGGACTGTCATTGCTTTACTTTCATAAAAGCTTTGAGGTTCATTTTTTCTAACAAGTATGTTGAAAATTTGGACCAAAAGGATTTTGATGTTCTTCTTTCTCTTGGATTCGTCTTGGTTATCTTCATCGGTTAAATCTGTTGACCGGTTTGAGACCATTACTAGTCTCTTGTGTTTGATTGTCATTAGTCATCTTAACTTTGTATGCCAGAAATCATAAGATTTAACTTTACATGCATAGACTTAATTCTGTCCTTTCTTGTGAGAAAGACATGTTCAAAAAAAATACGGTATTTGACCATTGATGCTATAATAGTGTTCACATTTACATATCCGCGAGTATTGCGAGGTTATAAGTCAAAACGATATGCACTACTATTACGAGCATAACCAATAAACTTACACAATCCACTATTTTTGGTCCTATCTTGTTGTCTATTTTGGAATGGAACTTCAACTTTTGTAAGCTTACC
Source organism: Camellia lanceoleosa (assembly GCA_025200525.1). Taxonomy (NCBI): domain Eukaryota; kingdom Viridiplantae; phylum Streptophyta; class Magnoliopsida; order Ericales; family Theaceae; genus Camellia; species Camellia lanceoleosa. The sequence continues at coordinate 248,952 of JANUSC010000315.1, read as the reverse complement.
TTTTAAATGTTGCCGGAAGTGGTGAGCACTATAGTTCATAAGGAGTCTTTGTTGGATTTCTTGTGGGGTGTTATTAAGAACATAATTAGCGGAACAATATTGCTTCCATGAGATTTTGTGGTAAGCTCGGAGGAACTTAACATGGCATTCATCATTTTCTTTAAAAGGGTTCTATTCTTCCTTTTCGGCAATTCCATTTCTTTGTGGAGGAATAAGTCTTTGTAGTTTGGTAAATAATGCCATGTTGTGTACAAAATTCATTTAAAAAGGTGCATCATATTTACCACATCCTTTCTAACCATTTTAATGGTTTCAGGATTCGATTTTTCAACTTTAGTTTTATCAAGTTTAAACATTTTTTAAGGCTTCATCTTTATTTCTAAGTAAGTATACACATAAATATCTTGTGCAATCATGATAAATGTCTGCTTAGAAAATAATTTTTTTTGCCTCCTCCAGTTTAGGCAGATTTGAATCACATACATTTATATGAATTAATTCGAAGTTGAGTTTTCTTTTCACTTGGGTTAAATACTGACCTTAGTTAATTTTAAAGCTTCTGCACAAATCTCACATTTGTGATTAGAATCAATTCAAACTTTGGTATATAATCAAACCAATTAATCTCATAAGCATCAAAATTCACATATTTTCTAATCTACCATACCATAAAATTCTACTAAAATAAGCAAAAATGTGTTATTCTTATTCAAATCAAAGTTTTGATATAGCAATCATTCATTCAATTTGAGAGACCATCGCTCATGTATCCCTTACCAACATACATAACATATCATTCTTTGTTAATAAAAATTTATCGGACTTAAAAACAAGCCTAAGCCATTTCATAACAAGAGCCAAAATTTAAATTCTTAGGATATAAATTTTTTTATACGATACGTTGTTGAGGGGTAAGTTTTTTCCTACGATGTCATCTTCAATGTCACTTTTCCTTGTTCAACCATAGAAGAAGTAAAAAAGAATTTCTCATAAAAAGTTGTTCTGCGTTTGTAGCCCTCATTATAGAGATTGTAGATATCTTCTTGTCCTTTTCGTCATTGGATTATCAGTGTCAACCCCCGTTCCTTGGTATTTCGATCAAATTAGTCCTCGAGATACCCGCAATGAAGATTGATGTCATTACCCGTTAGAGATATAATAAAATTCTGTCCACATTGGCGGTTGTGGTTTTCTTGGCATAACTTCATGATCTTTCTTAGGATGGCCAGCAATGCGGAAGCTTCGATGTCGATCTTACCCACGATTTATAGCATTTACCTTTGAACTTTTTATTGCCATTGTTGTTGCCTTGTTTAAGACCATCTCCGATAAACTTCTTTTTTTTGTTATGTGGTTTTTGTACACTTGTTCAACCACAGTAGCCTTAACTTAATAAAGTTTTACCATTCATCTTTTGACATTTCGGATTTTGCTCTTCCATGATTCCTCAATCTTACAATCAATTCATCATGGTCATCTTCTTGCGTTTATATTTTTAAATAACTTTTGAAAATATTTCCAATGGTAGTAACACCACTAAGCGACTTGGAAAGACTAGCTGAAGACATACCTTGAGAATCAATATCATACAAAATTATTTGAAAATTTTGAACTTGAGAAATTACCATTTGAGAGTCTACCATACTTGAGTCCAAAATTCTTGACAACAAATTTCTTTGTCTTTGGCGTTCTGCATCTTGTATTTTTTCTCCAAGGAATCCCACAATTACATTCTTTTTGAGAAGAGTGTAAACATTATACAACATGTTATCAAGGCCATTGTCGCATTTAAACTGCCCTATGAGTTTAGCATCATAACGATAAGCAATCCCATATGATTACCCGAAGGCTGTAATAGTAATAGCGATGTCACAATTAAAGGGGCCTAGCGGAAGCCAAAGCGATAAATAAAAGATGTCGTGGTACATGACAATCTGTATACCCAAAAGACTTCTTATAAACATGCCATATTATTCGCCAAACATATATATATACACAAACATCCATGTCATAGACCAAATCCCTAACTATAAATACGGTCAAGTCTTAACCATTTATAGCCGGAGATAAGAGGTTGGTGAGACACTAAAATAACCTTAAGCTTAAAGCGCATTGAACCTGGTGAGCACAATGGTTGGCTTTGACCAGCGGGGCTTAACTTTGATGCTCATAAGCGGTCCGATGCTGAGAACACTACACTAAATATAAGCAGTGAGCTAAAACTTTAATGAATAACATATGCGTAAAGGGTTAGAATGAATGTCTTTTCATTAATTAAAACAATTAATTGCATCGATAAATCGGTCATTTAAGTATGTAATTAAGTATATATGAGTCGTATTCTTAAAAGCGATACGATAGGTCTTAACGGATCGAGCAGTCGGTTGATGACATCTCTTGATAGCGATGAGTGGTTATTATGGAACCAACGAGAGATCTCTGGCCGATGGCGATATGATAGAAATTGTTATGGGCCGCCATGAATACAATTTACAAATAGAACAACATTCATTCATTAAGCAATAGCGTTTGGTATGAGCGGTGATCATTGAGAAAATAATCATAATTGAATATATCTTTACAACATTATTTACTCACGGAAATGCTGGAGCTACTGAGCAGGATAATGGCGTCTTGGATGCAACCTACGATTCTTGAGCGAAACACACTCCAAGATTAATAACACTTCCTTTTGCTACTGGTGTGGTTCTATAACGTATCCTCATTAAAAGATGCAGCAAACTAAACTGGGAATGCCTAGGATGGAATGAGATCTTGAATGCACTTTAAAACATTTTTAAATTTTTCTTTGAGAAGCGAGGGGTCTCTGACTCGGCGTGGAACTTTCTATGCTGAGTAGGCATCTACCCAAATAGAGGGTAAGCACCAGTGTGGACTTCCTCGCTTCGGCGATGCCATAAAAATGCAAAGTGCTAATGTTGAAAATCTACGCTTTCGGCGTTAGTTGGATGCTACTTTCGAGTGTGAGACATAATCTCCTTCGGCGTAGGTTTAACCCCGCTTTCGGCGTCGTCGATACCTTGAAAACCCGAGACTTGCAATCTACGCTCGAAGCCAAAGATTCCCTTCGCCGATTTCGGTGAAATTCAGATAAAGATATGGTAGCTTCAAGCGTGAATCTCATTGAATCCTTAAACACGTGTGGAAGCAAATGTCTGGAAGCCAAAATTGGAATTTCCAGAGTTGCCTCCCAAAGCTTCAAAACCAAGCATTCAACACATCAAAAGCTTCGGCCCTTTTGGGCCTATTTTTGGAAAACACTTGAAAAGCTCAAACTCACAACATCTTTTGAAGATCAATTTTGTAAAATCAAGCCCAAAGGTAAGCCAATTGAATACAATTTCAAAGAGATACTTTTCATGAATCATGTAAAACATACACATGTATGAGTCTCCTAAGAGCATCGAATGCTCCAAAAACATAACCAACATGCAAGTTTGAACTCAAAATCATGGTTGAATTCATGGACTATAACAAAACATGAACATGCATCTTGAGAAATTTTCATAGAAAAGACCTTTCAAAAACTCAACGTGGACATGGACATGTATGTAACCATAGCTACTCAATACAACACTTTACAGGCCAATTCAAGACTCTTTAATCACCAATTTTACCGTGGACTATGCATGTAACAACTTAAATACATAAACCAAAGGATGAATATCCTACATAGGTCTTGAATTTCAAGGTATTTGAAGCCCAATTTTACAAGTCCTCTTCAATTCCTCCTAGTTCTTCAAGTCAAATTCTTGATGAAACCAACTCCCTCTTACCTCTTCTCTCTCACTTCGTCATTCCTGGGTCTCTAAGTGGATGAAGAAAAGGTGTAACAAAAAATGAATAAGCTCTAAACATGTATTAACAAAGTGGCCCACTAGTATGGCAAAAGTGTAATTAACTTCGATTCAATAATTAATCATTATTTAATCTAATTCTAGTCATTCCAAATCAAGTTCAAATTAAATCCACCATAAAATCACATAAATCCTAATTAGCATATAACACTAATCAATTTCTATTTGGTCGCCGACAAGGCTTTTCAATTCACAAAGCCTCAAACTTAAAAACACTTCCAATGCATTAATCTACTTACAAACTGTAGATAGAAATACAATTAAGGTAATACACTTATGCAATCAAATCAATTTTGCCCTAATCAATTACTTATCATGCTAAAACACGTACTAGTTAGCACTAATCGGAGGTGAGGGTCATATGTTACCATTACAGATGTAGTTTTTGCATATGAAATTCAGAATGCTTCCAAGCCGCCTACAGCTGCAATAGCTTACCGATCACTTTTTATCCTCTCAAGATCGGGAGAGCCTCTACGAAAACTAGGCTAAATTTAGAAGTTATAAGATAGAATCAACATTTTCTTCACGCCATCTTTTAAACTAAAGATATTAAATTTTTTCGGTTTTCTCTATGATTTTCGGGAAAGTGAAAATCCAATACCAATTTCTATCATGTTTTTCTTTTTCACGTGCCACAACCTGACCGTCGCTTGTCATTCGGTCTGTCGGCTCATGGTGGGCTGGTGGTTGTTGAAACTCGTGAGCACGGGCCTTTGCTTGGAATGCAGATACGGCACGTGATGTAAGGTCAATTTGGGTTGGGCTTGTCTCGATCCAAATACTAATCTTTTTTGGGCCTAAAAACATTTTAATTTAATTTTTTTGGTAAAATAAAATCGTCTATTCTAAATTTCTGATTTGAATTTAAATTATTTGGCATTTTCAAAATTTCTTTCTTCGGGATTTTATACAGTTCACCGCCCAACAGACCTAAATTCACTAGATTTTGGGGTTTGAATCGATGACTCTACGACGAGCCTGCTAGTGAACCCAAAGAAACGAAAGAAGCTTTTGAACAATTGATCTAAAAAAAATTAAATACGGGTTTGAATCAGATGTATTCAGATCTATTTGGCTAAAGTGAACTCCGTGATAAAAGTCTAAGTGCAACAATTTTAATTCAAGTGAGACTGAATGCAGGGCGGATCATTGGCGGTGAACACATGCAGGAAAGAATTACGAAGAGGTGCAACAATTTTTAATTCAAAAAATTGAAATTTAAATTGCACAGATTTTTATCTTACCACAAAAAGAAAATTGAATTCAAATGTTTTTTGCCCAAAAAGATTAGTATTGGACCGCATAAGCCTCAACTCAATCTTACACCATGCACTTGTGCTCAGTACGGTTCACTCGTCCCCAGATGACGATTAAGAAGCTATGCCCGGCGATCTTGTGGCGATGGCGATTATTTTTGGGTCTCAATGGAGGTCTAACCCAATTTGCCCATAACCACTTTCTTCTTCTATAAACTTGGGGTGCCCTTTAAATCTTCCCCTGTTATAATTCCAAGCCTTATAAACCCGTACTCAACGCTTTCTCACCAAATCAACGCTAGACAAGCCTTAAATAATACCTTTAATAAATTTCACCAAAACTCCATTTCCATGGAGCTTACTTTAGCTTCAATTTCTCATTTACTCGATAATGGTTTTGAATAAATCAAATATACACTATGAATCTAGCAACGTGGCATAGAGCAACGCTTTTACCATTTTGAAGCACATGTAAATTCGGCGAATAAGGTCTCACCTAAAAAATAAACCACAGCTAGAAAAAATTCCATTTTTCCTGCATTTTTTTCAAAACCATTTCTAACAAAATTTGAAAGACAAATTTAAAAAAATAAAAATCACTTTTTATGAACAAAAATGTCAGAATTGTCAAAAAAATGTCATGCTTATATTTTTAGTGAAGAAATTAGACAATTAGTGATGAATTATTATTCTTTTTGGGACTTAAATTTTGTCTAAAACAAAAATATTTTAACATCAAAATTAAGTTTTGTTCTTAAAAAGTGCATTTATTAGTAATATTTTTAAAATTTTGTATTTAAAATTTATTTTTTTGATATTTTTTGGATGACCTTTTAGTAATTATTTTCACAACTAAAAGAATTGATCTCAAAATATTTTTTATAGCAAAATTTTCACGAATTTAAAAAATAAAAAATATTATGTTTATAAAATTCTTATGTGTTGTAGTGAATCTTCACCCTAAAAAACATTGAAAGTAGCTTAAAAATTGTATTAAGGTCTCGCTTTGGGAACATATTATTATATTAGTAATTTTTAATTTTTATAAAAAGAAACGTAAAAAATATAGAGAGTGATATAATAATTTATAATATTTTTTGACTTTTAACTAAAAGTGAAAGTTCCCCAAAGCAAGCTCTAATGACCAAGTGTAGGGAAATACTATGTGCTTAAATAGCGTATTCACTTATTCAGCCTCGCATGCGAGCCAAGTGCTATTTTTTTTTTTTTTTTTTTTTTTTTTTTTGTAATAAGTTAAAAAAGTCAGCTTATAAATCACTTCTCAAGTGAGGCCTAAGTTGTAGCATGCTATGTGTAACTTGTTACATATTTTTATGGTGTGTATTATGTATTTTTGTAGTAAATATTGCAAATTTTGTGATAGAAGTTGGCAAATAATTTGTAGATTGAAAATGAATTTCACGTGATTTATGTGAAAATGTTACAAGTATTTTGTGGATATTGTTATATATTTTGTGAGTTAGAAAATATTTGGATAAAAAATGCAATATTACCACAAAAAATATACATAATATTATCATAAAATGTATAATTGTATTTTTTAACCACAAATTATTATAACTCCTATCTCAAAAATACATAATATTTATCATAAAAATATGTAATATAACCCAAAGGACTTGGCATGGTAGTAGTAGATTTAGACCAGGACTTGAGAGTTTGCTTCTTCCAAGGTTTCAAAGTTCAACTTTTATCGCCAGCAAAACTTGAATCTATGGACTTCAAGAAATAATACTATTTTTGGAAGACTTTGTTTGAGTTGTAAGGATTTAATCAGATGCATGCAAATTGTCTCAAGAAATCCTACATATCAAAATAAAAAATAAAAAAATAAAATAAATGTAATACATATGGTAGTCTTCCTAGGGAGGTATTTATCATGGAGCCCATTCCCATAAAGTTACAATGATACTTGTCATTTGAAACTGTTAAATTCTCATTATTGACTTTTGAAGTCATAGGCCGGCAAATGAAAGGTAGTTTTGTCATCGTTTTCCTTTCCTTTCAAAACATAAAAATAAATAAATTAATTATTATATATATATAATGTACAAATAACGTATGGTATTGAAACCAAGAGTAGCTTGCACTTTTAATTAGGAAATCTTTTTAAGTATTTATATTTTAATTAGTTTATAATATATTTTCATGTATAAATACCCTTTTTCCTTTTTCAATTAGTTTTAATTAGTTTATAATATATGTTAATTAGTTTTTAATATATTTTTATGTATAAATATATTTTTATAATATATTTTTTAATTAGTTTTTTTTTCCAATGTTTCTCTATAATGGAGAGAAGTGCAAACCCGTCTGAATGAGTGTGGGTCATCACGGATCATTTAAATCATTCGATTTGTAAACTGTGAAATCTGTGAAAAAATAAAATGTATTGATCCAATAGCTATAATCATTGTATTTAAAAAAAAAAAAAAAAATCATATAATTTCATCAAATTTACTTTTATAAAAATAATGATAAGTAGATTTTTAAATTATATTTGATGAAATTATATGATAAGTAGATTTTAAATTTGATGAAATTATATGATTATGATTATCGACGGATTAATTTGATTTTTTTATTATAAAAATTCATACAGAGAAAAGTACAAAACAAACTATCCAAATCATCAAAATTGAACATGTGGTAAGCCCTACAAATCCAATTGGACAGGACTGCAATTCACTCTAACTAGAGACAAACCCATCTGCAAAATAAAAGAAAAATGTTATATATCATCGATGTTTTTATAACCGTTTAGATAAATACGCATTAGTTTCTTTATTTGAAAATAATTATTAAGAAATTAATAAAAATTAAGAGCAAATTAGTGAAACATTCCTCTTTGACTTTTGGTAGTAGGGAGAGATTCAATATATTTTTCTTATTAGTTAAGGTCCCTCAATAATATTATTTGGAGAAATTTCACTCTTTATAGAGAAATTTCAAATTTCTATGATAAATTTTTTCGTGGTGAGCTAAAATTTCTGTGAAATTTTTCTTTAAAGAGCTGAAATTTCTCGTGAAAATGATGAGGACCCTAACTAGTATGAAAATATTATATGTCATATATCTTATAAAATCTTGATATTGGAAACCTTAAACTAAGACCCCTAAAATTAATCACTTTCTTTTCTTCTTTTTTATTTTTTTATTTTCAGATTTGATTAATCACTCTCTTTGATTTTGAGTTTTTAAAGACAGTTTTTGAATTTTTTATTTTTCTTATTTTGTTATCTTTTAGTAATTATTTTAATATTTCAATAATTTTTTTAGATGCGCATAATCTAAATTATTTAAAATGTAAAATATTTGTAAAAAATGTAAAAAGAATTCAATAAATGAAGAAAATACAAAAATACATTAAATTTTTATATTTTTTCCTGTATTTAGTGATTTTTTTAAAATCTTAAATTATATATATATTTTAAGTATATCTAAATTAAATAAATCTAAAAATTAAAAAATTTTAATTAAAAAGATATGAATTAAAAATTGAAAAACTGGTTTTGAAATATCTAGAGCCAAACAAATTGCATAATATCTTACCAAGTATTTGAGTAATATAAAATTAAAAAAAAAAACAACTGATATAATAAAACAAAAACAAAAACTTTCAACAGTCTAGAAGTACCTTCTCCTCTCTCCCGCCACTTAGAAGGGGAGGTGTGAGAATGTGAAGTGGCACTCACTCTCACAAAACACCTTACCTTTAACCTTTTATTTTCTTTTTTTAAAGTATTGTCATGAATGGAACAAGAACCGACCCACCGACTCATGACCACCACAATGACATAACTCACAAGACAATATATAAAAGGCCAATCAAGCCAAGCTGTCCTACCATTTACTATTTTTACAGTTTGGTAATGTGTTTTGGCTGATTAGATCATGCATTAAAGATCAGCATTGAAAGATTGTGAGAGGAATAATAAAAAGGCACATCATGGAGTGTTTTTGAACAACCAAGATAGATAAAGCTTCTCTTGAAGATGACCTATCCACTTTTCAATTGAACAAAAGAATAAGATTGAATTTTTAATTTGTCAGTAAACATAAATTTTAGAACGTAAACCTTATACTTCGGATCATTTACCATGTGTATTATTAAGAAATCAAGACAAAATGACATATCTGAATCCATTAAACTCTTTGTTATTGATTATGTTATTGCCTTCTAATCCTTTCCCCTTTGGTGCCTTATGTTTCTCATTGAGAGGATTTAGAAAAATGGCAGTGTTCTTTTTTATTTTTCACTTGGGAAGGAATAGGGACCATAACCTTTTAAAGGTTGTAATTGGTTTTCAAAACTGAAAGGTTGTGGAAGTTCAAAAGGAATGAAAACCAACTTTAACCATTATTGGTTTTAATTTCTATTTATTGGTTTTCAAAACTGAAAGATTGTGGAAGTTCAAAAGGAATGAAAACCAACTTTAACCAATATGTTTTAATTTCTATTTCTGCCCCTCATAGAAATAGAAATTATGCAACTAGTATCTACACATTAGGTCCATAACACATATACCCTTAAGCCTATTAACTAAATTGAATTACTTAAATTGTAGGCTTCTTATAAATGATAACACCACATTTAATTATGTGGTCCCATTGAGACATTATCTAACAATCTCCCCAATCGACCACATATGTATCTGAAAAATGTGCTTAACTTTAGTGAGCTTTCGAAATTTGTTATCATAACTTGAGGGTATCCAAACAATCTTGTCCATTAACTATATTAATATAGGATCAGCGGTCTTCGTTACATCAATCGTAACTTCGACCCACCAATGGTCACGTATACTAATACGGCTAAATGACATAGATCAATCATGGATGCGTGGCATGGAAATTACATGTGATGTGATCCATACATGCCTATTTCCAAGCGGTCTTACTTAACTTTATTGAGATCAATACTTCACACGTAATGTGAGCGTAATAAATCGAATATTTCATTTCGCAAAAATTAATCTAATTACATAGATAAAACTCAAGGTGACATAAAGTAGTAATATAAATACAAACTCCCATTAAACCGTATGTTCTCAAATAGAACAACACCCATCCGAAAGCGATGTGCTCATGAAAGACCTTGGGTGGTAGTCCTTAAGTGGATCCGCTTATCATGGAGTTTGTCCCAATGTGCTCTATGGAAATCATTCCACTGTACTCTTTCTTTTACAACTAGGAACTTGATATCAATATGCTTTGATTTTGTCGAGCTCTGTTGTTATTGGAATATAAAGCTGCAGACTTATTGTCACAATATAACTTAAGTGGTCTTTCGCCTTCCAAAATCGCATAACCCACTAACAAAATTCGGAGCCATATCCTTGGTTTGATACCTCATAACATGCTACAAATTTGCGGCCATGGTGGATGAAGCTATGAGCGTCGCTGCAGACCTCAAGAAATTGCTCACTTGGTAACGAGATAAATATAACTTTGATGTGGATTTCCCATCTGTCTTGGCATCCAAAGAAAATCGAGTCGGAATATCCAATGACTCACCATTAAGTTACCAAGCAGATAATCTCTAAATAAATTAATTTAATGACAACATCTTAAGATACCTAGCACAACATTAATACCAAGCCTTTGGGTAGTGATATTAACGTAGTGGTATTCTTGTTGTAATGATCAAACATTGACAATAAGACATCTCAAACAACAAATCTATCTTTTGATGGATTTATTATTCACATTAGGTTTTCTTGATAATTGGCACATGTTTATCACCACAAAATGTGTGTGTAATTACAAGTCTTAATCATGTCTTTGGACCGATAAATACCGCATGAGATACACAGACATGAACATCAAAACATTCCATATAAAACAATCTAGACAAGAGAGATCACTTTTGTGATATCTTGTTTGAATTGACTTATATTGAGAATGTTAGAAAATTAAATTCTGAGGCGTTGTATGAAATTACATTAAATTTAAAGATTTCTAAATTTGTGACCCCGTATATATTATATAATCTGCAGCAATCCCAATTATATACATACATATATAAATAGAATTGACGGGTCCAAAAACAAATAGTTTTTTTTTTTTTTTTTTTATGATGTTCAAAATTAAACCGATCAAATCGCAAGATATATCTATATATATATAAATACATAATGTTCATCCATTTGAAAGAAAAAAAAAAAACTGCCCACCGAATCATTTTACAATTCCAGAAAACAGATTGCCATTTTCACAGAACAAAACAGGAAAAAACAGAATTTACATCCATAAGAAAATTCAGAATCTGATTCCAGGAAACTAAATAGAATGAATAAAGCATATCAATTCTGATAAGACACATGATATGCTGGCTCTGATACCAATTGTAAACATAAATTTCAGAACATAAATCTTACACTTCGGATCATTTACCATGTGTATTATCAAGAAATCAAGACAAAATGACATACCTGATTATGTTATTGCCTTCTAATCCTTTCCCCTTTAGTGCCTTATGTTTCTCCTTGAGAGAATTTAGAAAAATGGCAGTGTTCTTTTTTTTTTTCACTTGGGAAGGAATAGGGACCATAACCTTTTAAAGGTTGTAATTGGTTTTCAAAAGCGAAGGTTATGGAAGTTCAAGGAATGAAACCAACTTTAACCATTATTGGTTTTAATTTCTATTTATTGGTTTTCAAAACTAAAAGGTTGTGGAAGTTCAAAAGGAATGAAACCAACTTTAACTAATATGTTTTAATTTCTATTTCGCCTCATAGAAATAGAAATTATACAACTAGTATCTACACATTAGGTCCATAACACATATACCCTTAAGCCTATTAACTAAATTGAATCACTTAAATTGTAGGCTACTTATAAATGATAACACCACATTTAATTATGTGGTTGTAACAACGCCCGCGGGGGACCTCGCTACAGTTCGGACTCGATTTCGTTGCGGTTCTCAATCTTGAACCAAAGAGTCCAAATCCGGCAAATCGTTTTGAAGGAAAACAGATTTTTGAAAAGAAGTGCCAAACATGGACCTTTGCGGATAATGAGTCGCCACCTAAATATTTTCATAAAATGGGAAAGTTAGGAAACCCTAACTCGGTACAAAGGCCACGTGTCCGCTATCACCAAAGTTGGCTCGGGAACTTGGGTACGATTAGGGAAGGTCACATCGTGAGCATTTCTCGCGGCCAAAGACCGCCTCTACTAACCATGATATCTGCTTTTTGAAAACTTTGTGCGTTTTATTAGTTATTAGCCTAAGTTACTATGTGATGCGCCTGACATACAAGTATAGATGAATACTTTGAATTGGAACAAAACATTTCATGCTTGTTTGTTTGAAAATGGTGTGATGGTGCTACCCGCAGTAGGCTAAAATGGATTTGCCACCCTCGGTGGGCTTAAGAAAACAATGATTTTGCCACTATCTAGTGGGCTTAAACAAACAAATCGATGAATTGTCCCAATCCAAATAACTCAACCTCCACCCACGTGCATTCAAGGCGCTTATATCACATAAGCGTTAGCCTCATGGTAAGCATGCTATCATGGCAACACTCACACACATGCAAGGATGCTAAAGCATAAAAACTCACCGAGTACCTAAGCCAAAACAAAAGTGATTAGAAATCATGCATGAATCCTAAATATCGAAATGCTTAATGCAACACATGCAAATGCAACTATAGCAGTTCGCTATTCTAAATATGGCATATGAGATGTAACTATCAAGTACTCAACTTGGAATTGAAATCTGAGATCACGGTTTGTATGATACGAGCAGGTATGCGTGCAAAAGCAGATGAATGATGCAAACATGTCATTATGTCATACTAATTGAAATATGCCCTATATCTAACCATCATAAGCGGGTAAATAAAAGGAGAAAGAAATGGGGGTTGGAAGACATACATCGACTCACACACCTTATTACAACATTCCTCGCGGAGGGTCCTAATAAAATAATAATACATCAAATAAAAGAATAATACAAATCAAATAAATATACAATTCTAATTAATTAACAGATTAATCAAGAAAGCGGTAATGGCAGCGTGGCCGCCTTGCTTCGATGAATGATGTCTCTTTGGCGCCTCGGTGGAAATCTCTTTGGGATGCCTGATTAGCCTCTGCTTGAGATTTCTCGAAATGCGCCGGACTCGAAAAAGTTGTTGATCCTCGATTTTGTCAGAAGAGAGGAAAAGGGCATAGCAATGTATTTCACAAATATATGCATGCCTCGATCCTCGTGCCACCAATCACGCATACTGATGCATGATGGCCGAGGAATCGGATTGCACAACTCAATATAGGGATGAATACGTATGAATGCGATAACAAAACCTAACTCCATCATGGGTAGTCCAGAGTGGTGGTGACTTGGGAATTGAGACCCGTTCCGTTACTCGGAGTACAAAACGCGCCTCGTTTCCCGTGCAATATGCATGATATGCATGAAATGCAGCTAAGATACAGCCTAATACACACAATGCTGTGAAAATGAGATGAAAATAAGATGCCTCGAAAAGCGTGCACGCGGGCACGCAAATCGAGGCAATGATGGAATGCAAATCGAACAAAACCGAAGTGCCTCGAAATGCGCGCCCACAGGCACGCAAACCGAGGCAATGATGAAATGAGAAATTGGATAAAACCAAAGTGCCTCGAAATGCGCGCCCACGGGCACGCAAACCGAGGCGATGATGAAATGAGAAATCGGATAAATGGCAGTGCCAATCGCGCCTCGTGCACGCAAACGAGAGGCGATGATGAAGGAAATTGGGTAAGCGAAGTGCCTTGAAATACTGGCCTGCACGCATAAACCGAGGCAATGATGAAATGAGAAAATCGGATACAACCGAAGTGCCTCGAAATGCGCGCCCACAGGCACACAAACCGAGGCAATGATGCGAAATGAGAAATCGGGTGAAACCGAAGTGCCTCGAAATGCGCGCCCACAGGCACGCAAACCGAGGCAATGATGAAATGAGAAATCGGGTGAAACCGAAGTGCCTCGAAATGCGCACCCACAGGCACGCAAACCGAGGCAATGATGAAATGAGATCAAATGGCATACGGAATGCCGCGATGGGCTTACACCAACATGGGAGAGCCTCAGCTCACTCACACAGGAAGCCAATGAATGAAAACGGAGTGCCTCGAAGTGCGTGCCCATGGGCACGCAAATCGAGGTAATGCGCTAAGGCATGAAATGACATGGGAAATGATATGCAAGCATGCAAACCAAATTTCAGCCACTAAATGAAGGGGAAAACAGCCCCGAAACGATATGAAATGACAATCAACGCATGAAATCATCCCGAAATGTAATGTTAAATGCCCGAAATGGCCTACGGCTATACTAAACATGCAAAATTGGCACATGACAGAAAAAAAAGTAGCAAGGAAGCCTCAAAAATAGCATCTTTCCAGTACAAAACATGGCCAAATTATGAGTATAGATATGGCAACGATGGCATGCAAAAATACGGGAAAAGAGGGGGATTACAAAGCAAGTGGTATATGGAAGATTCAAACCACAAAATTTCCTTCTACAACTTTGAAGAGGAGTCCAAAAAATGCATATTTACAGTGAATGTCAACTCCAAAATCAGCATGTAGATAGGCTCAAAATAGCATGCAATATAATGAGCTAACAAGGGCTATAAAGGGAGGTACCATAAGAAATGACCAAACAACTTGAGACCCTTAATAAAACTTGAAGAACAGACCAAAACAAGACATTTCACAAGCCTGATTAAGGCCAGAAACAGAAGCTAGAATGGCCTAAACAAACATGCAATTTTACGGTAAATTTGAAGAATTTCAAAGCAAGTACTAAAAAAAATTACCAAATGGCTTAAGACCCTTTACAAAGCACAAAGAACAGACCAAAATATGACACTTTACAAGCCTGATGGAGACCCAAAACAGAAGCATGGTAAGCTTAAAGAAGCATGCAACATGGGAGTAGAACAAGAATTCAAAGCAAGTGCATGATAGAGGATGAAAACCAGGTTGAGCCCTCTTCAATATTGAAGAGGGGCTCAAAATGAGCACAATATCAGTAGGTTTCATGCTCCAAATCAGATCACAAATGGGCTAAAAATAGCATGCAATTTTACGGTAAAATGGAGGAATTTCAAAGGAAGTGCATGCTAGAGCCACCAAACATGGTTGAGCCCTTCTTCAATATTGAAGAGGGGCTCAAAATAATCCCACCCACAGTATATAGTATGCTCGAAAACAGACCACTCAAAAGCCAAACAAAGCATGCAATTTTATGGCCTAAAGGGTGGTATTGAAGCAAGTGTATCAAGGAGACACCAAATGGGTTTGAGCCCTCAAACAAACATCTAGAATAGCTCAAAATAAGACCACTTTCAGTAGTGGTCAGAGCTCAAAACAGTGAGCAAATAGGGTATAAAATTGATGGAAAATTAAGCCAAAAAAAAAGGAATTTGAGACTTACCCTTGAAGACTACACTTTTGCTTCCTCTTGCCTTGATGAAAGTTGCTTCTAGACCTCTGGAGAACCCCTTTTTGCTGCTGGAAATTGAATGGTTATGATGGAGCTTAGGGTTGGTGAAGGACTTAGCTAGGAAGCTTGAAGTTTTTAAGGATTTTGGAGGTGAAGATGGAGGTTATGGGAGATGAAGTCTTGAGGTCAAATGTTCCAACCCTAGCAAAGGGGGAGTTGGTCCCTTTAAATAGGCAAGAAAGGGGTGTAAAAGGGAGGGAAATGGAGGCAAAATTTCCCTCCCAAAATATCCCCCGGATGCCCGGGATATTTTGAAAAATATCCGGACAGCTGGAAAGAGCTGGAAAGCAGAAAGCTGGCCGGCCAGGTAACTTTCTGGGAGGTGGCCGGCCGGCCACCCCACCTGGTCGGCCAGCTACTCACCCTGGCCGGCCAGCCATGGTCAAAAATTGAAGTGCAAAAACTCTGGCCGACCACCATGCAATGGTGTCCTCCCATGTGTGTAGAACAAGGCCCCAAGGTCGGAATCTGGCAACTCAAGGTGAGTCACAACATAGAGCTTGAAGGAGGCTCAAAATGAAATGCACACCATCTTGGCCGACCACCAACTTTTAGGGTCCTCCCAGATGTGTGTTACAAGGTTCCTAGGTCGGAAATAGGCAACAGTGAAGCAGGAGTCAGAACATAGAGATTGAAGGAGAGGCCCAAAAATGAAACCAACAATTTGGCCGATCAAGAGTTTTAGGGTCCTCCCATGTCCCCCGATCACAAATATGTAGCTTTGGTTGGAAGAAAATACTCCTGTGGTGTTCAACATTGGCCCTAAGTGAGCAAAACTACACGGGAGGAGCTGGCGGTTATCTGGGGATAATTTGACTTCTCACCCCCAGTGATCTTCTGGTGTTGAAACAGAGGTACCGCCAAGTTTTAACAAAACTAATGAGAAATGAACGCCGGGGCCAAAAGCAATTCGGGATCGAAAATGGGTCAGGCCAAGTGGTGTTCAGCGAAGTGGGCATCTTCAACCTCGGTGTCCCTGAATGACAAAACAGAGGTTCTCGCCAAAAAATCGAGAAAATGATGCAAAATGAAAGCTTCGGGTCCAAACCACGCGATTCGGTCCCGAAAACCGATCGCAGCACCAAAAAGTGGCATCTGACCCGAAGTGGGCATCGAAGGCCAGTGTTCCTGGAACTATAAAAGCAGAGGTGCATGCCAAAAATCGGAGAACTCGGAGATGGTTGGGCGGTCGAGCCGAGGCACAATACCGACACGGATCCCGAAACCGGAACCGGGCCCGAATGTAAAATGGCCACTGACCACAAAAAGTAGCTCACGGCCACGGAGATAGTCTACGAGACCATTCTCCCTCGGGAAAAACAGAGAAAACCGAGTCCGGTTCGCAAACCGAGACAAGGCCTGAAGGAGTTCGGAAGCCGGGAGGCGCGACGCGCGACTCAGACTTCGAACGAGCACAAGATGCAACATCACCAAGCGCTCAATCGGTGACGCTCGAGTCTTAAGGTCGGTCAAAAATGGGGTGTCTCTGTTGCCCTCTTTGATAGAACTTCGAAGTCAAGAAGTGAGTGAATGTCAAAGCCCGGTGACGACCCATTTTTGACAAGGCCGAAGACTTAGACAATCATACAGGATAAACAGAGATGTGTGCCCGCAGGCAGGGGGGGCAAGAATGCAAATGATAGGCACGGAGCCAGGTGATTATGCAAGTGCAACAAGCTGTAATGAAGCAAGTATTGACAAATAAATGCAACAGTTTTAAGCAAGAATGCAAAGCAAGAACTACATTTCATGCAGTTAGGAATGCGGAGAATTATTCAATTCTCGTCGCGTCTCACACGGAGAAGATACGATACTCAAGGCGATTCGATGCAGTCGCATTTGACCTCAAATGAACCGTACATACAATATCGTGCCTGCAAAAGAGAGAAATCCAACAAGAACAATATGCTAACAACATATATTCAATGCGATTCCTATGATTCGAAAAGTTTGACACACGATTAAGGTTTGGTGAAAGGGTGCATCACAATGCGAGAAAAGATAACGCGCGACAATGCATGCTCGAGCATAGAAGTATGGTACATCAAGGAAACACGCATGACAATGCAAAACATTCATGAGAATGCAAATTATGAGCAAAGTAATGACAAACGAGCACAAATCGGGATGCCGGTTTGTTGCGCAACAACGAGCTAAAAAACGCGCATTCCGGCGACGGCAATTCGATCGCGGCCTCTGATTTACCTTCCGGAGCGGTCACAACAGGTTTAAAAAGGATACACTCCGATTTTGATGAATAATGATGAGACACATGTCAATAATTGCAATTAAAGTTCCGGTGGAGCAATTCGGCGCCAGAAAGTGCACTTTTCTTTAACTTTTTTAGGTCCCGGGAACTCCGATTTTCCTCAAAATTTGCAGAGAGGTAGGGGAGGGGGTAGGGAGCATGGTCGGCCAGCACACCACCCTAGGAGAGGCCATCGGCCAAGGGGGAAAAAGGAGGTGGCCGGCCAGCCAGGTTAGGTGGCCGGCCGACCACTTGCCCAAAGTAGGGGCATTTTGGTCATTTTCAGCATTTCTATATATATGCTTGCCCATTGCCTCCGAAATCACACCCCCAAGTGTGAAATTCTCTCCTCTTGCTCTCTAAGCCATTTTCTCTTTCAGATCTGCATTTTATACACGCCCCTCGGCCTCCCACGCAAGTTGTTTTTGCGAAATCTTTCAGATTTAAGCACTTTGAGCCGATTAAATTTCGACTTCGGGGCTTCTCTTCTCATTTTCACCACTTGAGGTAATTTTGTCTCAATATTTGGAACATTTTCCCGGGAGTTGACTTTTGTTGACTTTTCATTTCCCGAGAGTTGACTTTTGTTGACTTTTTCCAAGTTTGGCTCGTTTTGCTCATTTTTGCTCATCTTTGCAGATTTCTCAATATGGCGGGCCATTTCCTCATGTAGAGGTTTTCAGTGGGAGACGATTACGACATTATGACATTGCCCAGGGTTCGCTTTTATTCGGCGGTATGCCCAATGATACATAGGCTTCCGCTACTTTTCATTATTTCACCGATTTCAACGATCGGGTACCGGGATCTCCTTCTGCGAGAACTGAGCAAAGACCTCTCCTACGATGTAGAGGTATGTTACTTTATTTCCTGTATCTTTCGTGCATTTTGTACCTTTGCCATGCTTAGACACACAGTTTAGCTTACGACACAGTACTTTACTTGCGTTCCGAGCATGTGACTTAGCCACTTGAATTTCACGAACACACAATACATCGCCTGATTGTGAATATATAGTACACATTAGGTAGAACTTGAACACACAGCTCAAACATTGATTCACCGAACACACAGCCCGAAGTTGAAATGAACACACAGTCCATAATTAAGAGTAGAACGCACAGTCCCAAAACTCAGATTCTTCAACGCTGACCAGATTTTGAAGTGAACACACGTTAATCGACTAAGAATAGAACACACGGTCCCAAACTCGATGTAATCGAACACGCCCAGATTTGAAGTGAACACACTTAATCGATTAAGAGTAGAACACACAGTCCCAAACTCGATTTTACGAACACGCACCTCAGATTTGAAGTGAACACACGTTTCATCGATTAAGAGTAGAACACAGTCCCAAACTCGATTTTGAACGCGACCAGTTTGAAGCGAACACACTGTTCTCGATTAAGAGTAGAACACACAGTCCCAAAACTCTGATTTTCTGAACACGCAGCCCAGATTTGAAGCGAACACAAGAGTAGAACACACAGTCCCAAAACTCGATTTTACGAACACGACCCAGTTGAGATTTGAAGCGAACACACGGCTGATTAAGAGTAGAACACACGATCCCAAACTCGATTTTTCAACACGAACTTTGACCCAGTTGAAGCGAACACATGACCCGATTAAGAGTAGAACACGCAGTCCCAAACTCGATTTTGAACACGCAGCCAGATTTGAAGCGAACACCTGACCATCGATTAAGAGTAGAACACCACGATCCCAAACTCGATTCTTGAACACTGACCCAGATTTGAAGTGAACACACGACCCAATCGATTAGCACACACTTTCTTTCATTTCATTTGCACATTAATATTTTATTCATTTCATTTGCACACGCCTTCTTCACTTCATTTGCACATACGCCTTCTTCATTTCATTTCTCGATACACGATTCATTCTAAATGAGGCTAGTGCTCACCAAAGTCTTGAGGTATGGCTCTCACTTGCGCAAGGAGTGGTATCTCGAGCTTCCTAAGTGTCAGGATTTGGTCGACTTTGCGGATTTGGACCATTCAGAGAGGGTTATCACTGCTCGCCTTTATCGGTAGGACATTATTCTTTGTCTCCGGCGGAGATGGTGGGACACCACCAATTCTTTCCATTTTTCTGCGGGGGATATGACCATGACCCATTGGACTTTGCTATGATCAGGCCTGAACCAGGCGGTGCTCCCATTCCTTACGACGAGGACATGGGTCAGTGAGAGGCGGCTTGGACGCATCTATTGGGGGCACGCCCGCCTGTAGATAGAGGTACCGGGAGAGTTCGGTATACTTGGTTCTCTTCCCATTTTCGGTGGCCACAGATGGAGCCTGAGTCTCCCGAGGAGGTTGAGCAGTATACCCGTGGTTTCCTCATGTTCCTCTTTGGCACCACTCTGTTTGCCGATAGAGGGAACATGGTCGGGTTATATCTACTGAGCGCTTTAGAAGACCTATCACAGGTCGGTCAGTATGATTGGGGTGGTCTTGGCCCGCTACCCTTCTTGCTACATGGCTGATCTCTCGCTGCACGGGAGACTTACTTGGCGGCTACTGGAGAGCCTGGGAGGTACATTCTGTCCTTTTGATTTACATTTCTGCTCCTCATTACTTGTTCACTGCACACACGGCGCACTTGGCATTCTGTATTCTGCCTTTTGGCACTTTGTATTCACACTCCGCACTGCTTTTCTCAGCTATGGGTATATGCATATTTCCCCACATTAGCTCCAGAGATGGAGGTGGCAGGACCTCCTATGACCCCATTTTCATTGATGTTTGAGGGTGAGCACTTATCGAGGCCTCGAGAGACTCTCTTCCATCTGCGACAGTACTTTGACACTGTTCGGGCGACAGAGGTATTTCAGAACTCTCAGTTCTTCTCATTTCATCTTTGATCTGCTTTGTATTTCTTGATTTCTGATTCATTTATGCACTGGTTATCTGCAGATTACTTGGCAACCTTGGGCAGTGTTTGGCGATGACCTCGAGAACCAGTATCCAGGAGGATCGACCAGTTCCCAGTACAGGTTCTTGCTCGAGGGACCAGTCGGTAGAGCTTGGTTCCTGGGGGAACGCTTTCAGCGTCAGGTGTGGGGGTATGATTCCCAGGACCCTCCTGCTGTGCCTCCACCCACTATGCGGACTGCCGACAGGCTATCTGCTGAGGAGGTCATTAGGGACATGCAGGGGACTGATGCTTTGCTATATCTTATTGAGGGGAACTACGCCACCTATCGCCGCATATATCTGATGCCTCTCTTGACGAGAGTGCGGGTTCCGCTCGAGGCCTCTGGCGCACCATCTTCGAGTCGTGCTCGTCCGCAGACATCCTTCTTCTAGCAATTTGGCGCATCTAGAGGTAGAGGCAGTTCGATTCCTCCTATCCCTCCGACTCTCGATCATCCCGGATGGCCAGATATGCCGACTGAGTTGACGAGTTGGCAGTATGGGACCACTTCTCCGATTCCGATTCCCATGGAGCCTCCGATGCCTGGTCACAGATATGTCAGCGATCCTGACTCACCACCGGTATGTTTCACCAATTTTCATTCATCACACAGTCATTTTGGCAGTTACTTATTTATTGATGAGTTGAGCTTGTGTCTGCAGCCACCTCGGGATTACATAGATCAGATGCTCGGGGTGGTAGCCTCACTTGAGGGGATGGTCCTGCGTAGAGAGGCACAGATGTCCATCATGGGCTTCCAGGTACCCTTTATTTCTCTTGCATTTATCATGTTTGTGATGACGCTTTGGTTTTAAGCATTCTGCTGTATTGATAGGTTGTGTAGAACACATCTGGCACGCACCCCACTCATATACTGTACTTGCACCTGCTTTTATGTCTGGACTGATGTATCGCACCTTTCATTTTCAGATGCCTCCCGTGTGTGCTTCGATACGAGGTGGGCCACCCGGGCCTTCTCGGAGAGGTCGAGGTGTTAGACCTACTCGAGGTACAGAGTCTCGAGGAGCTGGGCCATCCAGGCCTTACCGAGGAGCTCGAGGAGGGTCGCCTCATGACAGAGGCACCCATTGTTGAGGATGAGGAGGAGGAGGAGGTCGCAGAGCGTGTGTCGAGACATCTCTGGGGAGGAGGCTCGGTCTTGGTTCCGGGAGCGGAGATGAGCCTGAGGGGGATCCGGAGGATGACAGCTCTGATCCGGATGGTGATGATGATGCAGAGATTATCCCGCAGAAGAGGATGAGAGGACCTCCGCTTTCTCGTTCCCGAGGCTACTGATGTTATTTCCTACTTTATTTTACTTTTTGACTAGTAGTTTGTAGCACTTTGCACATTGTTAGGCAGTTTTATTTTCTGTAACACTTGTACCTTTATTTGTTGTAAAACATGATGGAATGAAACAGCTTTTGAAAGGATGTTTGCATTTGAAATTTTTAGCATCGCATCGCATCATTTTGCACAAAAATGGAATTGAATGAAAACGTGCCTCATGTATTTATCGGGTCAGGTAGTGAACCGACGCAACAAATCTAAACAAATCGACTCACTAAGAAATAACAAAATCTTAGCAAGTTTACAACTCGATAAACAAAGTACAACAATGTTAACGACTCAATAAACAAGACTTAACAAAATTGTGTAACCACAAAAGGTAACAACTCGAAACACAAAATGCGACAGCTCGACAAACTTACAATTCGATAATCAAAACAACAACTCGATAAGCAAAAACACGACAAAATGTATTCTAGACGGACGATCTGGATGACGGAATGTATCGGAAACTGATAGAAATGGAGGCCTTCGACATTCCCGATGCATGAAAGTTCCTCAAACTTCCTTCCGGCGGGCAAAACAGGACCAACGCACGGCCGAAATCATTTTGTATCCGGAAAACAAAGAGTGGCCGGCCTACTAGGATAGGTGGCCGGCCGGCCACTCCTCCCGTGACCACCGAAATTTTGACAAGTGTCCCGTGAATAGTGTTTTGGCCTCCTATAAAAGCTCCAATCTTGGAACTCATTCATTTCATCACATTTCCTCTCAAAATGGAAGCATTTCTTACCGAAAATCTTACATCTTGGATTTCTTCTTTAGATGGCTCGGAGAAGCTGAACTTCCGGGGTTTTGGCTTGAATGCACTATTCACGCTAAGCCGGACTCCGCTGCATCTTCCTTTCCTCTCTGCTGCGGCAAGGTTCTGGAACCCAGTGACGCACGTCTTTAGCTTTGGCGGGCAAGAGGTATGTCCTTCTTTTGAAGATTTTCAAATCTTGATGGAGTCCGAGCGAAGCGAGGAAATTCTGCCCCAGCTCAATTTTAGCTATGCCCAAGCCTTAGGGCGGATGTGCGGTCTTAATGCGCATGATGCTAGATCTCTGATTGATGATGGAATGTTGGACATCCCGAGCCGATTCTCGATTCTCGATCTTGGGTGACATGACAACCACTATTGGCAAGGCTTCCGGCAGCACGCCCTCTGCTTGTGCCTACTATCTCATTTTTTGTTTGTCTCGGGCTCCGGAGGAGCTAGCATCCGTTTGATTGAAGTCGCTCAAGGCTTGAGGGATGGGAAAAGCTGTATCGCCATGACACTGGCTGAGACATTGATGGGCTTGGATGCTTTCTACCGCCGGGAGACAACCAGGTTTGCGGGGAGCCCACTACTGTTGCAGGTAATATTTCCCACCCAAGCTCACATGTATATTCGCTCACATCACTCGGCCCTCGGGCTCGGTTTTTCTCACAAAACCCTTATCTTACTTTTCTCTCGTCGCACATCTCTCTATTCTTTATTCTCTCATTTTTCATCCCTCCCCAGATATGGCTGATGGATAAATTGCAAGTTGTGGACTCTTGTCCCGTTTATTCACCATGGCTACTTCTTTAAACGCCTAGTCAACGCCCTTGATGAGAGTGGTGGTTTGAATGGATGTGCAACTTTGTCGGCGAATCGCATTGCTTAAGGCGCCCTTTGGTGAATCTTCCCAAGAATGAGTTATAGCATGTCGGCAGTCGGGATTACCGATTGGCTTGACTCATTGTGTTCTATTTCCCTTTCCGTATTCTGCGCCCGGTTTGGCGTGATCGGACTTGCCCACGGAGGATAGAGTATCGACTACATTTCGATTGAGCGCCTGGTGGCTCGGCGACAGTGACATGGAGAGTTAGAGAGCTTCTAGCCCCTGCCCCTACTTTCAGTTGCACTTTGTCTGATGAGTGCTGGGATTGGCTCAACGAGGAGGCACAGGTTGGGCCTAGGCTGGCATCTGAGGCTTCAACAAGCTCTGGGAGGGGGCGCAGGGACACCTGACTTGACTATGCCCCAGATTTATTGCTTTATTAGTACTTTCAAGTTTTCTTTATGGGTGTAATAAAAAAAAGCAACTTCGATTGCATGCAAGAGCGAAAGAACTCTGTTTTGAAATCAATGAAATTGAAGGTTGTGGTACTGAGAATTCTCCACTTTTGGTCCAAAAATGGTCTTAGTTGTGAAAAGATTAATTTGAACAAAGTCAACTTTTATTAAAACTTTTCAAAACTATTTTCGATATGGATCAGAACTGGACATACCTGAGATCTGTCACTGAAATGTACAACACCGAATCCTAGCAACTGGAAAGTTGCCCCTAGTCTGAAAAGGTGCCTCGGCAAAGTGTGGCAACGGAAAGTTGCCCCTAGTTTGAATGATGCCGCAACACTTCAATGCAACGGAAAGTTGCCCCTAGTCCGAATAGCACTGTACCGGAGATCGCAATAAATGCTGATGAATAGAGATGACTGAGATGATCATAATGGACAAAGTTGATCGGGGAAAAGATTATGACTGAACTTCAAGATGAAGCTGCCTACGTATCCCAAAGACGGGAATCAAGTCTTACGTAGTTCAGGCTCAGGTTCGCTCGAGTATTTTTGCTCTCCTTTTGCGCTCTAACTTTTGCCAAGGCCGCCCTTTGCGGGTTTTCAACCTTGCGAGCTCAGTTTTTATAATTTCAAATTTTCTATGCTCTGAGTTTTGCCTAGGTCGCACATTCGGGTTCTCGGCCTATCGTGCCTCTCAAGGGTAGTATTTCTTCAACTTGTCCATATTGATCGGTTGGGAAAACTCCAAGCCATCTAGATCCATCGTAACCACGGCTCCACGACATTGATTGACTTGATGATGTAAGGACCAGTCCAATTGGGTCTGAACTTGCCCCTTGGGTCGTGGATGGGAGCTCGGTTGTCCTTGAGTACCAAATCTCCTTCTTTCAAGTTCCTGGACTTAACTTTCTTGTTGAAAGCCCGGGCGATTCTGCGTTGATAACCTTGGACGTGGTACAGTGCTTTCAACCTCCTTTCATCGAAAAGCATGAGTTCCTCAAATCTGTTCTGCTGCCAGTCTGCTTCGGCTATCTGGCACTCAGCCAATACTCGTAACGACGGGACCTCAATTTCAATTGGCAGAACGGCATCCATCCCATAGACCAATGAGTATGGAGTCGCCCCAGTAGAAGTTCTGATCGAAGTCCTGTAGCCCCACAGAGCAAACGGCAGCTTATCTGGCCAGTCCCGATAGGTTTCCACCATCTTCTCTAATATGCGCTTGATATTCTTGTTGGCGGCCTCAACTGCTCCGTTGGTTTGCGGCCGGTAAGTAGATGACTTATGAAAAGCCACATTGTATTTCTCCAACAAATCAATCACCTCTTTCTTGAAGTGGGAACCATTGTCTGAAACTATTTCATTTGGGACTCCGTAGCGACAGATGATGTTGTTTCTGATGAATCTTGCAACGTGTGAAGCTTTCAACACTGCATGAGATTGGGCCTCAACCTACTTTGTGAAATAATCTACCGCTACAAGGATGAACTCATGCCCATTCGATCCCTTCGGCGTGACGGCTCCGATCACATCAATTCCCCAGACTGAAAATGGCCATGGCGAAGTCATGTTGTACAGCTTCGACGGCGGAATGTTCATGCGGTTTGCATGGATCTGACATTTGTGGCATCGCCGAACAAAACCGATACAATCCTCCTCCATGGTGGACCAATAATAACCCTGTCTAAGGATCTTGCGAGCCAACATCACCCCATTCATGTGTGCTCCACATTCTCCTCTATGGATGGCTTCCATCAGACGCTTGGACTCTTCTGCATCAACACACAGTTTATGCATTCCCAGATGACCCCTTCTATACAGTTTACCCCCGCAGATGATGAACTGAACGGCCAACCTTCTTATTGCCCTCTTGTCTTTGGCATTTACCCCTGGCGGGTATGTTTCTGTCTCCAAGAAATTCCAGATGTCGTAATACCAGGGGTGTTCGTCCTGAACTTCATCTATGGCTGCAATCGACTCATAGGCAGGTGTAAATTTCTGGTCAATAATGACTGGACGCATTCGGACTCCACGTGGGATGTCTATCATGGATGATAGAGTTGCTAAAGCGTCCGCGAACTTGTTGTTCTCTCTTAGTAGATGAGTAAAACTTAACTTTTCAAACCGAGGAATCAGCAAATCCAAGGTTTGGTGATACATCATCATATTTTCCT
Source organism: Camellia lanceoleosa (assembly GCA_025200525.1). NCBI lineage: Eukaryota > Viridiplantae > Streptophyta > Magnoliopsida > Ericales > Theaceae > Camellia > Camellia lanceoleosa. Next base: position 222,529 of record JANUSC010000315.1, on the reverse strand, counting down.
CTTTTACTTTCCAGTCTCCTTTAGCTTGAGACACAACAAGGTTCGAATCCCCAATGACGTCCAGCCGTCTTGCCCCTAATTCCAGGGCTGCTTCCATACCAGCAATGCACGCTTCGTATTCTGCTTCATTATTTGAGACTTTGAAGCGGAGTTTGAAGGCTAGAGGATCTGAGGAATTGTCGGGTGTTATCGAACACTCCTATCCCATACCCATGTTGATTTGACGCTCCGTCAAAGTACATTGTCCAACTTTCTCGTCGATATGCGTAATTGCTTCATCCGGAATAGGTACTCAATCGCTTCATCCCTCAACGGATGGTCGAAGGAACTCGCACTTCGCTCTTCCTTTTCTTGACTTGGCGTCACATATGTAAGATCAAATTCGGAGAACAACGACAACCAACGAGCTAGCCTACGTAGTTTGGTTTCTCGAAAAGATATTTGATGGGATCAAGTCGCGAAACCAACATTACTGAGTGAGCTAACAGTAGTCGACTTCTGGTAGCCCATACGAGCTAAGCAAGCCTTTTCGGTGGCGTATGGTCTCATATTCCAAAGATTTTCTTGCTCAAATAATAGATGGCTCTTTCCACCCTATCTTCTGATTCCTGTGCAAGCATGCAGCCCATCGTGGTCTCAGTTACTGATAGATACAAAATCAACGATTTCCCTAGTTCCGCTGGTGATAAAACGGGTGGGTTCTGTAGATATTCTTTAATCTGTTCAAACGCTTGACTTGACGGCCGTCCCATTGGAACTTCTTGCCTTTCTTCAGAAGACCAAAAAGTGGTTCACAAGTCAAGGTTAGTTTTGAAATAAACCGTCTTATGAATTGCACTTTACCCAGAAAGCCTCGCACCTCCTTTTCAGTCCTTGGTGGTGGCATTTCTAAGATGGCCTTGATTTTGGAAGGGTCGACCTCGATGCCCCTTTGTGTAATCAGAAACCCTAGCATTTTCCCCGCTGTAACACCAAACGTACATTTCTGAGGGTTTAGCCGCAACCGGAATTCCCTGATCCTTTGGAAAAACTTGTGCAAGGCGGTGTAGTGGCCCTCTCTTTCTTTGGACTTGACAATCATGTCGTCCACGTACACCTCAACCTCTTTGTGGATCATATCATGTAGTATCGTGGTCGCGGCTCATTGATAAGTAGCCCCAGCATTCTTCAACCCAAACGGCATGACCCGGTAGCAGTATGTTCCCCACGGGGTAGTGAATGCAGTCTTTTCTCTGTCTTCCGGCGCCATTACTATCTGATTGTACCCCGAGAAGCCATCCATGAATGAGAGCAATGCATGCCCTGCTGTGAAGTCCACTAGCTCATCAATGTGTGGCAAAGGAAAGTCGTCCTTCGGACTGGCTCTGTTCAAATCCCTGAAGTCTACACACACCCGGATCCTGCCGTCTTTCTTCTAAGACGGAACAATGTTGGCCAACCAAGTCGGATATTCAGATACTAGCAGGAAGCCTGCGTCAATTTGCTTGGTGACCTCTTCCTTAATCTTGAGAGCCCAATCCGGGCGGATCCTTCTGAGCTTCTGTTTGACAGGTCGGGCCTCGGGGTCAAGGGGGATCCGATGCTGTACAATCTCAGGATCGATTCCAGGCATGTCTTCGTAGGACCACGCGAAAACATCTTTAAAATCTTTTAATAAAGCGACTAAGCGCTCGCGTTCCTCCGAAGACAACGTGGACCCGATCTGGACCAGCCGTGGGTCCTCCTCAGTACCAATATTCACAAAAATGATTTCATCCATTAGTGGCTTGACAAATCTCTCTTGCTCTTGCTCAATTAAACGTTGTAAAACCGGAGGGACTTCGTCCTCGCCGTTTTGATCAAAATTTTGAAAGTCTGAATTAATGCAATAAATTAGGGGCACAGAAAAGTACTCGGAAGCCACATTCACCTCATTCTCATTAAGTTCATCCAAATCGTCTGATTCATTGGTTACAACAGACTCAAATGAAAAGGAAAAAGACGACCTGGACAGGACTCTGGCATCCGGGTTGACATCCCCAGGAGTACCAGACTCAGACTCAGTCGAGCTGGAATCTAATTCCGACTCACAAGACTCGGTGGAATCAGATTCCGGCTCACTACCTGACCCGGAACTACTGGATAAGAATCCCTCCTCGTACTGCCAAATGAGAGAGGGTACGATGGATGCATCCAAGATAGCTGCTGATCGGCTCGCAGCCGTTTCATCCTCAATCATGGAGACCATGAAGTTATTCCCCAAGCAATCTTGGTCGATCGGAGGATCAGAGAGGAGACATGCCAGTGCTACCCCCATTTCCAATTCCGCGCCCTCAGAATCCTCTGCCTTATTACGCTCAGCCTCGATTATTGGAGTGCATCGCTCAGGCAACGTCATCCCGGATAGTTGCGGTCGAAAGATTTTGAAACACTGCACGCGCTTCCTCTCGCGTTGAACCATGGCTCGGGAAGCGCAAAATGGAAAATCTTCCTCCGGACAAAGCGTCCGTTTAGGGTACCCTGGATGGGCCTGTGCATTAGATCAAAAGGCTTTCCAGCCTGCTTTGCTCTGGCTCTGCCAGCCACTTCCTTCCCTTTCCTCGCCCAATCTTCTTTGGTGGGCAGATAACCCAATCCAAAGGTATGTGGATTGTGTGGCACTTCGGCCAACGCTGCGACCCCTTTTCTGCCGCTTCTTCCTAATCCCATCCCAGGGATATGTTGTAGCCTTTGCTCATGAGGTGAGCGGATTGAGCACTGACGTACACACCCTCATTCACAGCCATAATGTTTTGCACCACCCGGGCCTCAGCCAAAGTAAATCCCGATATGAACATGTCTTCCATGCCGTGTTCGATCTCCAGGACTGGCGTAGATACCTCCGGAGGAGGATGGATTGATGAATTCCCAAAAACAATGGCTACTCCCTTTCCATAGGGGTATTTCACCATTTGATGTAGAGTAGATGAGACAGCCTTCACCTGATGCAACCAGGGTCGCCCCAAAAGCATGTTAAAAGATGCAGGGACCTCCAAGACGTGAAAATCTACCTCTTGTTGTCCAGGCCCAATCTTGGTTTGGATTTTTACTGTCCCCAGGACATCCCTACTTGTATTGTCATAGGCTTTGATCACTTGAGTAGTTGGGGTGAAGTCTGCAGGCTTTAACCCAATTGCATAGGCCGTTCTGGCCGGGCAGACATTGATAGCGGATCCGGTATCAACCAGTACCACCGGAATCCATTTGTCCCTGCATTCTACAGAGATGTAGAGAGGTCTGTTATGATCCACGCCCTCAGGCGGCAGCTCCTTATCCGAAAAGGTCAACGCCGGGGAACCTCCTCCCGGAAAGACTAGCCCAACTAGTTGTTCTGGCGTAGTTTCGATTGAGAGTTTGGCTTTGTCCATAGCAGAGACGACCTTTGTCTATGCACCCTTGAAGCCATAGCGGTCCCAGATGGAGATGTCGCTTGTATTTTCTTTAGCTGTTTTCTGACCTCTTCTTCAACTTCTTCTCCCTGCTTCTCCGCTTCCTTATCTTTCCCCGATGCCTCGGGTTGATCAAGGTGTGGGGGCTTGAAATACCACTTCTAGTCATATGGTCCACCTCTTCGGTACAGTCTTTGTCACGGTTAGCCACCGCCCAATCTTAAATGCGTGTGGGCGAGATACAAGTCGTCATCTTCCCACCACATTCCATTAGCATCTAGCGAGCACTGTCTTGTTCCTATTGTTTGCACTCTCGGCATTTTCCTCCCACATGCTCACGGCATGTTCGGTTTTTTGTACTCACAAGATTCTCAACATCCACATGGTTCTTTGCTTTTCGGATCCTCTCGAGAATCCCATTTCTTTTCTTGTTCCTCGGTGTCAATTGTTCGGTTTTGAGAATGTCTTGGTCGGCGAATTCTTCGTCTTGGCGCTCTCCCAATTCAGTTCGACCTCGCCCTTCCGCCACAAATGGTACGATATCTGGTTGATCATCCAACCACCCGACGACTTCCGTGACTCGCGTCTTGAACCGGTTAATTGATGCGTCCCGATTCTCGATCATTGAAAAATTGGAGATTGGCGAAGTCCTTTTCCATCGTTGTCAAATCATCCCCTCGATTCAAGTTTGTCCCCGATCATACACAACTCGGCCTCTTCGTGGCCCCACACTCGGCTTAGACTGCTCATTGACAAGATATATCCATCGGGATCATAAGCTCGCCACTAAATTGTCGGCACCACCCCTGACTCAACAACTCGCTCTCCTGAAGCTCGCCCAATTCCATTTTGGTGGTCACCACCTTTGGCTCTGTTGGGTTGTAGAGGTATCCATCATGCACAAATCGCTTTGTCAGCGGTGATTACCTCGGCTTGGGTAGGTGGGAGGAGTAATGTAGATACTAGGGTCGAAGACACGCCCCAGATTTGGATGAAATTGATTCTTTTAGGTGGATCTTGGTTATGTAATCGAGTGGGTTGGTGGTAACATTGGGTCGCCGAGGTAGGATGATGTTTTTGTCAATGAGATCTTGAATCTCATGTGTGACGCGATAACATTGGTCGATATCGTGACCATCCGCCGGTGGTATCTGCAATATTTGGTTATGGGAAGGGGAGTGGATTTGGAGGGGCCTCGGTTCCAAGGGTTTCAGATGCCCTTTCCGACTAGAACCCCGAGGACTTTAGTCAAAGGCATATGTAGTGGAGAGAAGGTTCACGACCTAGATTGGTATCTGGAAGCTTGGTTCTTGCTCCCGATGCATCGAGAAAAAGGTGTGGCCTGCGGGCCTTGGTTGGGAAGGGGATTGGTGGTGACCATTCCGACCTCTGTTCTTGCATTGGTAGAGCCACTCGGCCCGCATTGTTGTTTCGGTTGAATGTCCGCCGGTCGTTCCGGTCTTGGTCAAACAGACCTGCTTCATCGCATCTTCAATCTGCATCCCCATATCATGCAGTCTGCGAAAGTGGGGAAGGAACTACAATCATCTTCTTCATTAACCGGGTTGGAGATTGCGCACAATCATCGGATCGATCTCGTCCGTGGGCCTCAAGGTCATCATTGATGCCTTTGCCCTCCACCCAAGTTACAAAGTCGAGAAAGACTCGGGTTCTGCCTTGTTGTCTCGAGATCACGAGTAGTAATCTCGATCTGTGTGTTATAGGAGTATTGTGCAACAAAGGCCCCAGCCATCTCATCCCAATTCCTCTTGACATCATTGTCCAACTTTGCGTACCAGTTGGCGGCCACTCCTGACAAGGTTCGGCCAAAAAGCGAGAGCTTCTGCAATCTGGTTAGGCCCATTGGCCTCAAGACATCTGAAAACAGCCGTAGATGAACCATGGGGTCCCCAGACCCATCAAAACGGTCGATCTGGGGCATCTTAAATCTGTCCGGCAAAGTCACGGCCACGTCAGTATAGCCGTCCTCAATATCTGGGATGACTTTCACCCCCTGTGATTTCTTGAAGAGTTTTTCCAACTTGCTCAATTTCAGAGCTGTCTGGTCTACCTCGAACTCGAATGGAGAGTCCGGGTGATTGGGTGTAATATTTTTAGGCGATATGGCGGAGCGAAGTGAGCGGCCAGTTGGAAGACCCGTGTCATCTTGGGTGTTTTGGAAGTTTGGCAGAGCGTTCTGTGGGTTTGGGAGGGTATTCTGGGTGTTTTGGGTATTCTGGGGATTTGGAGGAGCATTCTGGCCAGTAGCTATCTGCTCAGGTAATGGGGCTCCGGGTGGAGGAGGAACCTGATGCGCCCCTAGTGGAGGAGGGACCTGGTGAGAAGCATATGCGGCGTTCTGCTGTTGTAATCTGGTGATCAGCTCAGACTGTTGGGCCATGACAGCGGCCTGTTGTTTGGAAAATTTCGCCTGGCGGATGGCATCATTTTGCATTTGCTTCATGCTTTCACTCATCTGGCGCATCATCGCCTCCATTGTTGGATTCTGTTGTTCCATCTGACTAACCGGCAAGTGTATCTCTATAGCAGAAACAGGAATCTCAACCCGACTGTCTGACACTAGAGTAAACTGCTGTTCCGGTGATCCGTGCTCTGACACACTATGCCTTCTCGGCCTTCTTCTAGTGACTGGGGGTAAAGAGCGGAACACTGGATGTCCGTCAACTAGATCCTCGGATCGGTTGAGTCGGCGACCTCGTCCAAATTGCTTGGGAGTATCGACCGCTTAAGCAATCGTCGACAAACCGCCCTAGCAAAAAGATAATAAAGCAAAAAGAAATAAATGACCAGAAAAAGACAAAGATAACGGCTTAATTTAAATACACACAACAATCGCATACAACACGAGTTAATAAAATGGAAATACACCGTCCTCAACCATCGATCACTATTCACAGATATCGTTTCCCCAAAACTGAATCGGATATCTGCAGACGACTGATTCTCAGATAACTGACTGATGCCCGCAGGCCTGATATCCCAACTCATACACTGATGCCCGCAGGCCTGATGCTGAAACTCATAACCTGATACATGCATTCTTTGTAGAGACGCACTCTAACAAGCACATAGCAGATAAGTGAGAGCCAAAACACCCCTATGTTGGGGTAGGGTTTCCCTGTCCTATTTTGTCGGGAGCTAGGGTTTCACTACGCACGCAGCGGCTTCAAACAACCTATAAACGGGTAAGCAACCTATCCTAGTTTAGAATGGTCACTATGGATCCGAATATGCACTAGGTCGAATGGACAAAGAGGGTGCCTAAGAAACCGGGTTTGTGTTCCCATCTCGTCAGAGCCTAGAGCCGACAAATTTTATGGACATGACTTGACAAGACAAGCCTCCGGCAAATCGTTCGGGAATGGCATATGGCAAACACGGTGTTCTAGGCGCACCAATGCAAATGCAATGCAAAGAAACACACAAGCGTAGTCAAAACCAGATATCATGAGTTCGAGTCAAGTTCTCTAACTCCCCAGCAGAGTCGCCAGAATCGAATAACGCCTGAGGGACCTCGCTCTGATTCGGACTCGATTGCTATGGGTTCTCAATCTTGAACCAAAGAGTCCAAATCCAAAGAAATCATTTTGAAGGAAAGATTTTTTGAAAAGAAGTGCCAAACATGGATTTGCTTTGCGGATAATGTAGTCGCCACCTAAATATTTTTAAAATGGGAAATTTAGGGAACCCTAACTTTGCCAAAAGGCCACGTGGTCCGTCATCACCAAAGTTGGCTCGGGAACTTGGGTACGATTAGGGAAGGTCACATCGTGAGCACCCCCTCTCGCCCGGTCAAAGACCGGCCTCTACTAACCATGATATCTGTTTTTGAAAACTTTGTGCGTTCTTATTCTGGTTATTAGCCTAGGTTACTATGTGATGCGCACAGCATACAAGTATAGACTGAATCGCCTGAATTGGAACAAAACATTTCATGCTTGTTTGTTTGAAAATGGTGTGATGGTGCTACCCGCAGGTAGGCTAAAATGCGGATTTGCCACCCTCAGGTGGGCTTAAGAAAACAATGATTTTGCCACTATCTAGTGGGCTTAAAACAAACAGTCGATGAATTGTCCCAATCCAAATAACTCAACCTCCACCCACAGGCATTCAAGGCAGTTATATCACATAAGCAGTTAGCCTCATGGTAAGCATGCTATCATGGCAACACTCACACACATGCAAGGATGCTAAAGCATAAAAACTCACCGAGTACTCCAAGCCAAAACAAAAGCTGATTAGAAATCATGCATGAATCCTAAATATACTGAAATGCTTAATGCAACACATGCAAAATGCAACTATAGGTTCTATTATTCTAAATATGGCATATGAGATGTAACAGCTATCAAGTACTCAACTTGGAATTGAAATACAGATGCAGTTTGTATGATGCGCCGAGCCCGGTGCGTGCAAAACAGATGAATGATGCAAACATGCTGTCATGCTGTATGCTAATTGAAATATGCCCTATATCTAACCATCATAAGCGGGTAAATAAAAGGCAGAAAGAAATGGGGGTTGGAAGACATACATCGCACTCACACACCCTTATTACAACATTGCCCTCGCGCTGAGGGTCCTAATAAAATAATAATACAGTCCGAAATAAAAGAATAATACAGTCCGAAATAAATATACAGAATTCTAATTAATTAACAGATTAATCAAGAAAGTAAATCGCACGCAGCCGTGGGCAGCCTTTGCTTCGATGAATGATGTCTCGGGTCGCCTCGTGGAAATCCACCGATGCCTGATTAGCCTCATTTGCGATTTCTCGAAATGCGCTCGGACTCCGAAAAAGTTGTTGATCCTCGATTTTGCTGTAACAGAGAGCAGGAAAAGGGCATAGCAATGTATTTCACAAATATATGCATGCCTCGATCCTCGTGCCACCAATCACGCATACTGATGCATGATGGCCGAGGAATCGGATTGCACAACTCAATATAGGGATGAATACGTATGAATGCGATAACAAAACCTAACTCCATCATGGGTAGTCCAGAGTGGTGGTGACTTGGGAATTGAGACCCGTTCCGTTACTCGGAGTACAAAACGCGCCTCGTTTCCCGTGCAATATGCATGATATGCATGAAATGCAGCTAAGATACAGCCTAATACGCACAATGCTGTGAAAATGAGATGAAAATAAGATGCCTCGAAAAGCGTGCACGCGGGCACGCAAACCGAGGCAATGATGGAATGCAAATCGGACAAAACCGAAGTGCCTCGAAATGCGCGCCCACAGGCACGCAAACCAAGGCAATGATGAAATGAGAAATCGGATAAAATCGAAGTGCCTCGAAATGCGCGCCCACGGGCACGCAAACCGAGGCGATGATGAAATGAGAAATCGGATAAAACCGAAGTGCCTCGAAATGCGTGCCCACGGGCACGCAAACCGAGGCGATGATGAAAAGAAAATCGGGTAAAACTGAAGTGCCTTGAAATGCGCGCCCACAGGCACGCAAACCGAGGCAATGATGAAATGAGAAAATCGGATACAACCGAAGTGCCTTGAAATGCGCGCCCACAGGCACACAAACCGAGGCAATGATGCGAAATGAGAAATCGGGTGAAACCGAAGTGCCTCGAAATGCGCGCCCACAGGCACGCAAACCGAGGCAATGATGAAATGAGAAATCGGGTGAAACCGAAGTGCCTCGAAATGCGCGCCCACAAGCACGCAAACCGAGGCAATGATGAAATGAGATCAAATGGCATACAGAATGCCGCGATGGGCTTACACCAACATGGGAGAGCCTCAGCTCACTCACACAGGAAGCCAATGAATGAAAACGGAGTGCCTCGAAGTGCGTGCCCATGGGCACGCAAATCGAGGTAATGCGCTAAGGCATGAAATGACATGGGAAATGATATGCAAGCATGCAAACCAAATTTCAGCCACTAAATGAAGGGGAAAACAGCCCCGAAACGATATGAAATGACAATCAACGCATGAAATCATCCCGAAATGTAATGTTAAATGCCCGAAATGGCCTACGGCTATACTAAACATGCAAAATTGGCACATGAAAGAAAAAACAGTAGCAAGGCAGCCTAAAAAATAGCATCTTTCCAGTACAAAACATGGCCAAATTATGAGTATAGATATGGCAACGATGGCATGCAAAAATACGGGAAAAGAGGGGGATTACAAAGCAAGTGGTATATGGAAGATTCAAACCACAAAATTTCCTTCTAAAACTTTGAAGAGGAGTCCAAAACATGCATATTTACAGTGAATGTCAACTCCAAAATCAGCATGTAGATAGGCTCAAAATAGCATGCAATATAATGAGCTAACAAGGGCTATAAAGGGAGGTACCATAAGCAATGACCAAACAACTTGAGACCCTTAATAAAACTTAAAGAACAGACCAAAACAAGACATTTAACAAGCCTGATGAAGACCAGAAACAGAAGCTAGAATGGCCTAAACAAACATGCAATTTTACGGTAAATTTGAAGAATTTCAAAGCAAGTACTAAAACAAATTACCAAATGGCTTAAGACCCTTCACAAAGCACAAATAAAATACCAAAATATGACACTTTAAAAGCCTGATGGAGACCCAAAACAGAAGCATGGTAAGCTTAAAGAAGCATGCAACATGGGAGTAGAACAAGAATTCAAAGCAAGTGCATGATAGAGGATGAAAACCAGGTTGAGCCCTTCTTCAATATTAAAGAGGAGCTCAAAATGAGCACAATATCAGTAGGTTTCATGCTCCAAATCAGATCAAAAATGGGCTAAAAATAGCATGCAATTTTACGGTAAAATGGAGGAATTTCAAAGGAAGTGCATGCTAGAGCCACCAAACATGGTTGAGCCCTTCTTCAATGTTGAAGAGGGGCTCAAAATAAGCCCACCCACAGTATATAGTATGCTCGAAAACAGACCACTCAAAAGCCAAACAAAGCATGCAATTTTATGGCCTAAAGGGTGGTATTGAAGCAAGTGTATCAAGGAGACACCAAATGGGGTTGAGCCCTCAAACAAACATCTAGAATAGCTCAAAATAAGACCACTTTCAGTAGTGGTCAGAGCTCAAAACAGTGAGCAAATAGGGTATAAAATTGATGGAAAATTAAGCCAAAAAAAAGGAATTTGAGACTTACCCTTGAAGACTACACTTTTGCTTCCTCTTGCCTTGATGAAAGTTGCTTCTAGACCTCTGGAGAACCCCTTTTTGCTGCTGGAAATTGAATGGTGATGATGGAGCTTAGGGTTGGTGAAGGACTTAGCTAGGAAGCTTGAAGTTTTTAAGGATTTTGGAGGTGAAGATGGAGGTTATGGGAGATGAAGTCTTGAGGTCAAATGTTCCAACCCTAGCAAAGGGGGAGTTGGTCCCTTTAAATAGGCAAGAAAGGGGTGTAAAGGGAGGAAATGGAGGCAAAATTTCCTCCCAAAATATCCTCGGATGCAGGATATTTTGAAAAATATCCGGACAAATTGAAAGAGCTGGAAAGTAGAAAGATGGCCGGCCAGTGGATTGGGAGGTGGCCGGGCCACCCCACTGTCGGCCACCACCACCGGCCGGCCAGCCATGGCCCAAAAATGAAGTGCAAAAATTCTGGCCGACCACCATGCAATGGTGTCCTCCCATGTGTGTAGAATAAGGCCCCAATGTCGGAATCTGGCAACTCTGAAGCAGGAGTCACAACATAGAGCTTGAAGGAGGGGCTCAAAAATGAAATGCACAATTACTGGCCGACCACCAACTTTTAGGGTCCTCCCAGATGTGTGGAACAAGATTCCAAGGTCGGAAATTGGCAACAGTGAAGCAGGAGCTACAACATAGAGCTTGAAGGAGAGGCTCAAAAATGAAACCAACAATTTCTGGCCGACCAGTAGTTTTTAGGGTCCTCCCATGTCCCCTGATCACAAATATGTAGCTTTGGTTGGAAGAAAATACTCCCAGGGTGTTTAACATTGGCCCGGAAGTGAGCAAAACGGGCGCCGGAGGAGCGAAACTGGTTATCTGGGATAATTGCTGACTTCTCACCCCCCAGTGATCTTCCTGGTGTTGAAACAGAGGTACCTGCCAAGTTTTAACAAAAACTAATGAGAAATGAACGCTCGGGGCCAAAACCGGGCAATTCGGGATCCCGAAAATGGGCTGTGGGTGCCGGAAGTGGTGTTCAGCAGCGAAGTGGGCATCTTCAACCTCAGTGTCCCTCGGAATGACAAAACAGAGGTTCCTGCCAAAAATCAGAGAAAACTGATGCAAAATGAAAGCTCGGGGTCCAAACCACGCGATTCGGGGTCCCGAAAACCGACTGCAAGCACCGAAAGTGGCATACGGCCACGAAGTGGGCATCAGAGGCCCCAGTGTTCCTCGGAACTATAAAACAGAGGTGTATGCCAAAAACCGGAGAACTCGGAGATGGTTTGGCGGTCCCGAGCCGAGGCATACGGCCTGACGATCTCGAAAACCGGGAACCGGGCCCCGAAATGGGCAAAATGGCCTACGGCCACAAAAAGTAGCTCACGGCCACCGGGAGATAGTCTACGGGACCATTTCCTCCCCTCAGGAAAGAAAACAGAGAAAACCGAGTCTGGTTCGCAAACCGAGACAAGGCACAGAAGGGAGTTCGGCTTGGGAGGCGACGGCCGCGACTCTGAGACTTCTGAACGAGCACAGTATGCAACATCACCAAGCGCTCAATCGGTGACGTCTGAGTCTTAAGGTCGGTCAAAAATGGGGTGTCTACAGTGGTCCCATTGAGACATTATCTAACAGGTACTATATGCATATATATAATAACTACACAAATAAAGTTTCTATATCAAATTTTAGAATTTTTTTTGGGCTACATTTTTAATATTATCAGGTTAATAGTTAAATTATAAGGCAATTGATATCTCTTCATTAACTCGAATATAAAAAACCTCATACTCCTTACACTTACGAACTAACAAAAATAAGAAAAACAATGAAACAGTATGAAAAAAGTAGTATATTTTAACACTTAACTTAGTGTATTAACTCTTAACCCCCTTTTTTTTTTTTTTCCCTTTGGAAAAATGAAGATAGGGAAAGATGATCTTATTAGGCATCAATATTGATATGACAATGTTGACCTCAAGTAAGGCATAATATTATTCACAGAAATGCAATTGATTTTGTTCATTTTTTCCTATGGAAAGTGTGTGTGTCGATTTCCGACCACACTGCCAACTCAGTATTCAACTGAAGATGTCACGCCCCGAACCCGCCCCAAGAAGTCCGGCGACGTGACCGGCCAGTAATTCGTACATTACCTCCGGCCTTACTGTACAAAACATAAATAAAATGGGCTCGCGGAAGCACAAAAAAGAAACTAATAGTCCAAGAGCTGTGCATTTATATGAACAGGTATTTACATGCCAAAATGAGTTAAGTTACCCACCAATGTACATAACGTGCATCCAGAAATTCATATACAAACATACAAAACACATACGGCCTTCCAGGCCTAGCCCAACTCAGGGCACCAACTCGGGTAGGCTTTCAAAACGGCGGCTCGACACGAACTCCGCCTAGGCTTGACTCCCCGAAGGCTCACCTATAAATACATAAATACAAACAATGAGCTAAAGCTCAGCAAGTAACATAACAGTAAAGAGGTTAGTGAACGAAGTCCGACATTTTCATAAATCCTTGATAAATCATTCATAAACATATATCCGTCATCATATAAACATACGTAATGGCATACTCCACAGAGGCTTATCACAACATTTGTCTTCCGACTAGAGTAACCAGTCCGCATAATCGGTTAATCGATCGACGAGATCTCAGAATCGGGTCCACGTAGGACTATCTATGGATACCATACTAGATTCGCAAACTAGGTTCTTCGTTCACAGAAAACATTAATCATTTCAATCATATCATATCATATCATATCATAGGAACATAAATCATAATAACGTATCTTTACGGAAACGTTACTTACAGTGGGTTTCCGAAACCGATGGCACGGTCTTCTCAATCTGACCTGCAAACATTCACATAATAACACATTTCTTATTATTCAGTCATCATATAATGCATGTCATTTCCTTTCTTCTTTTACATTTTACCATGCTCATTCTCTTTCTTCATTACATTCATTCATGTCCATATCATGATCATAAGATGCGGAATGATGCAATTATCATATCAAGATCATATGAAACAACTTCCAAAATTCTTCCTGAAATAAGCCTTCCCGAAGGCCTACATGTCCGCCGAGCGACAAAGACATTTTTCCCAAAACTCGCCGAGAGATCGATTTTTCCGCCGGCGTTTACCTCCGCTCGAGCGGACCCTGCGAATTCTGAAATTCTGGACTGTTCAAAGCTTAAATCTCTATTTTGCAAAACCCATTTCAAATATATGATTACCAAATCCAAAATACTTGAAATCCAACATGATTTAACTCATAACCCAAATGAATCACATAGAAAATCAATTCTTGATTTCAAAGGAAAACCATGAACTTGAACATAGAAGCTTCATATCATCACATCCATGGAGGTTTGGGAGAGAATCTCTTTAAAGCCAAATAAACATGAAACAAGCCATTCTAAACTTTGATCTTGAATTCAATATACAAGAATCACAATCCATTTCAAGAATTTAGAGAGAATCCTTACCTTAATCACTTATTTGGAGATGTCCAACTTGATTTCCCCCTTTTTTCTTCCTCTTCTTCTCTTGGTCTCTCTCACGATTTCCTTCTCTCTCTCTCTAGATTTTTTTCCTTTCTTCTTTGGTTGAGTCAAATAGTCAAAAGAATAAGGCATTCTTATCTATATCAATAAATAGGTTGGTACCAAAACTCACAAGCCAAACAAGGCCCTTGTTCTTATAAATAAAATTGTGCCAAATCATGTGCCAAACGGGACTTAGCGAATCGATTTAAATTCAGTCTTCCATTTATCGTTTCAGATAGTTCTAAAAATTCCCGATATCGCATAGGTATTTTCACTTCCATTTTCTGAACTCGTTACGGTCATCAATTTCAGTCCCGAAATTGTCATTTTAACAAATCTTTTCTAGGTTCAACAGATAATCTCCAATTAAATCATACTAAAGCATAATTAATTACTGATAATTTCGATTTACGATTCCGGGTCGTTACATTCTCCCCACCTTAAAAAGTTTGGTCCTCCAAACTTATCTGATTCTGATAAAATCCAGTCAGAAATCTCGGTTACATTATCAACCTCTATCATAGATGATCAATTCACACGTAGTTATATAGATGTAATCATTCCTTGATAATAACAAAAGTAAGGTTATTCTATCATAATCATGTGTTCAACATTTCTCCTTCGCATAGGTAACATTGCTAATATTAAATTAGATGATTAAGGCATACCTGTCTTCGCTTTTCCATTATTCTGTGTCTTATCTGCAACTAGGGTGTAAACTCTTGCCTGCCTCACAGTATTCCCTTCAGATGTTGCAATCGTCATGTGCCATTGTTGAGTTTCCACTAGTCACGGGTCTTTCATTCCTTGGATGAATTTGTGGGCAAGTCCTGGCTATATGTCCCCTCTGTCCACATTTGAAACAAACTCCACGGCGACAAATGCCCCAGTGCTGCTTCCCACATTCTGGACAAGTAGGTTTACTTATACTGTCACTACTTTCCTTCTTCATATTGTCACTAAAACTTGAATTCAAATTTTCATTCTCGAGGCGATTGACTCACTAATCGTGTCCACTTTTTGTTTCTTGAATCTTTTATTTTCTAGTTCAGTCCGTTGTTGATTTGGACGCTTTCAAACTAGCAATATTCGACTCGATATCGAGAGCAGGTCAAGTACATCAACATATTTTTCCGTTTTAGAACATTTACCGGTCTAGGACTTCAACATGTAATCCACCCTCAAATTTTCTAGCCTTTTGTATTCCGTGTCAACCATGTGTGGGGCATAACGAGCTAATTCGTAAACTTACTCTCATACTCAGAATCGACATAGCACCTGCTCAAATTGCTCAAATTTCAAATTTTTCTATCTCGCATACATTGAGGAAAATATTTTTCGTAGAATATTTCTTTGAATCGATCCCATGTCAAGTCCCTATTTGCATCGCGAACTAACATCCACCATCGTCTCGCTTCTTCTTTCAAAGTAAATGTTGCCAACAGAACTTTGTAAGCATGCACACGAAACACCTCAAAATTTTCTCGCCTAAGTACCCATGCTTCGCTTTCAATGGTTCAATTCCTTCAAATTCTGGCGGTTTCTTTCTTATATTTCGGGTAAGGGTGATCATATCATCATTAGGGATCGGTTCCATTTGCATGTGGCGAGGAGGAGGTGGAAAAGGTTGTCTCTGTGGTGGTTGTTGGTTTTGTTCTAGTTGTTGTCTAACCAATCCACCAAAGCTTCTACCATTTGTTCTAATCTGCTCATTCTTGCATCCAAAATTCTGCTTTCATTAACGCTTGCATCGACATTCTCCATTGATCTATAGAGTCCATAATGATAGAACATTTCATTCTCAACATCATACTTCTCATTGTGTCTTCACAGCTCATAAACACACTCACACATGCACATGTTCATGCTATGCCCTATTTCTTTTCTAATGCACCTAATACTCAATGGACACGTGTGGGGAAATTAACTCAGGCGCTCGATACCACTCACACGCCTGAACCCTCCCAAGAAGTCCCATGACGTGATCGCCAAGACCAGACATTACCTCGCCTTCTCAGACAAAACATAAATAAAATGGGCTCATGGAAGCACAAAAAGAAACTAATAGTCCAAGAGCTGCATTTATATGAACAGGTATTTACATGCCAAAATGAGTTAAGTTACCCACCAATGTACATAACGTGCATCCAGAAATTCATATACAAACATACAAAACACATACGGCCTTCCAGGCCTAGCCCAACTCAGGGCACCAACTCGGGGAGGCTTTCAATACGGGGGGTAGAAACGAACTCCGCCTAGGCTTGACCCCCCGAAGGCGAACCTATAAATACATAAATACAAACAATGAGCTAGAGCGCAGCAAGTAACATAACAGTAAAGAGGTTAGTGAGCGAAGTCCGACATTTACATAAATCCTTGATACATCATTCATAAACATATATCCGTCATCATATAAACATACGTAATGGCATACTCCATGAGGCTTATCACAACATTTGTCTTCCGACTAGAGTAACCATCCGCATAATCGTTAATCGATCGACGAGATCTCAGAATCGTCCACGAGGACTATCTATGGATACCATACTAGATTCGCAAACTAGGTTCTTCGTTCACAGAAAACATTAATCATTTCAATCATATCATATCATATCATATCATAGGAACATAAATCATAATAACGTATCTTTACGGAAACGCTACTTTACATGGGTTTCCAAACCGATGGCACGGTCTTCTAATCAATCGACACCGCAAACATTCACATAATAACACATTTCTTATTATTCAGTCATCATATAATGCATGTCATTTCCTTTCTTCTTTTACATTTTACCATGCTCATTCTCTTTCTTCATTACATTCATTCATGTCCATATCATGATCATAAGATGCGGAATGATGCAATTATCATATCAAGATCATATGAAACAACTTCCAAAATTCTTCCTGAAATAAGCCTTCCCGCTCGAGCGCCCACATGTCCGCTCGAGCGGACAGTACATTTTTCCCAAAAACTGCTGAGATCGATTTTTCCGCCGGCGTTCTTACCTCCGCCGAGGACCTCGCGAATTCTGAAATTCTGGACTGTTCAAAGCTTAAATCTCTATTTTGCAAAACCCATTTCAAATATATGATTACCAAATCCAAAATACTTGAAATCCAACATGATTTAACTCATAACCCAAATGAATCACATAGAAAATCAATTCTTGATTTCAAAGGAAAACCATGAACTTGAACATAGAAGCTTCATATCATCACATCCATGGAGGTTTGGGAGAGAATCTCTTTAAAGCCAAATAAACATGAAACAAGCCATTCTAAACTTTGATCTTGAATTCAATATATAAGAATCACAATCCATTTCAAGAATTTAGAGAGAATCCTTACCTTAATCACTTATTTGGAGATGTCCAACTTGATTTCCCCCTTTTTCCTTCCTCTTCTTCTCTTGGTCTCTCTCACGATTTCCTTCTCTCTCTCTTCTCTAGATTTTTTTTCCTTTCTTCTTTGGTTGAGTCAAATAGTCAAAAGAATAAGGCATTCTTATCTATATCAATAAATAGGTTGGTACCAAAACTCACAAGCCAAACAAGGCCCTTGTTCTTATAAATAAAATTGTGCCAAATCATGTGCCAAACGGGACTTAGCGAATCAGACGAAATTCAGTCTTCCATTTATCGTTTCAGATAGTTCTAAAAATTCCCGGTATCGCATAGGTATTTTCACTTCCATTTTCTGAACTCGTTACGGTCATCAATTTCAGTCCCGAAATTGTCATTTTAACAAATCTTTTCTAGGTTCAACAGATAATCTCCAATTAAATCATACTAAAGCATAATTAATTACTGATAATTTCGATTTACGATTCCGGGTCGTTACAGAAGAGCACTGGTAGAATAGGATAAGCCTGAACGACCTGCAACAGAAAGAAGAGATTCCGGCGGTGGTTCATCCACTCGGGGGCACTCCGATGATTAAGTCAGTAATCAAATATCTCTCAAAGATAATCAATAGGGCTTACTTACTGTTCTGAATATAAATTGCGTACCCTAGACCCATTGGGGGTGCCTCTCTTTTATAGCCAACTAAATCCTAGTCCAAATAGAAGCCTAGCTTCAATGGACTTCTGCTCAATGCTTATCCTGGACTCTCCAATAGATAAAGATAAACTCCCTAAGAGCTTTATCTTTCTCCAGGCTGAAGTCCTTCCTCATTTTAGGACTCTTGTCCCTTATCTGCCTATCCCGGAATCCGATATCTTCGGAAATAACCTCGGCCTGGCCGAGATCACCTCGGCATTATAATCAGGACACGTGGCACCCCGGCTGACACGTCGGCGTCACCTTGGCCACGTGTTGGTACTCAGAAAATATATCCCCACAACTGCCCCCTAGGTTCTATTACCTCGGCATCCTGAGGTGATGGAACTTATGTTGTGAATGTCGGCAATCCTGCTGTATCATCCAATACATCGGCTTCACACAACTAGGCCCTGTAGTCTGCCTCATCAAGGCTTTTAGAACCAATAACCCAGTTCATTTGAGTTATTTAGTCGAGATCTTTCTATCAGCCGAGGTCATTGCTTCATTTAAACCAAGAACTCCAAGAGTTTTATCACGCGTATGAGCTGTCACACAAAATAAATCAATTGTTTATGCTACGCGTTTGTACCCCACTAGACTGTGTCCGAAACCCGCTTGTAAATCATGTTTGGATGCGTCGTCTGACAAGCACGTCGTCCTAGACGTATTGATGGTTTTCTGCCGCCATTCTCTACATTTTGATCAAAATCAATTCTCTCTCTCTGTCTCTTCACTTTTGCATCCTCGTTCCCAGGCTTCTAACTTTTTCTCTCCCTAATTTCTCTCTTCAGAATATGCCATTGTTCCAGATTTTCAAGCTCTGTAACTGTTTTTATTCATTTGCTCCGGTGAAGTTTTCGCTGTCCTCTTCTGATTGTAACCGCCTCCTGACTCCGGCGTTTTCAATAATGGCTCCATTTTTCTGGTAAGCTTTTGTTTCCTCATAGTTTCCAGTTTTTTGAAAAAGCTTTACCTTTTTATTTGTTGCCATTGCTGTTTGAGTATGTTTGCTTCGTGATTCTATTTTTGCCCAATCATTTCTTAAATATTCACATACTACTCACAAATTTGTTCACTTTTGCCACTGTTCTTGGCCTTGTACCCACCGACGGTTTACATCGGCAAGTACATAAGTACTTACAACCTTGGTTTTAACTTGTAAATTTTTTCACAAATTTCAACAAGTGTTCAGTTCAGCTTCAACTTGTAATTTTTTTCACAAATTTTAAAAAAGTGTTCAGTTCAACTTCAACTTCAACTTGTAAATTTTTCTCAAATTTCAACAAGTGTTAAACATGATCTCGGTTTAACTTCAACTTGTAAATTTTTCTCAAATTTCAACAAGTGTTAAACTAATTTTAGCTTGTATATTCTATCTTTCCAGGAACCATTTTCCAACTCTTTGCCCCCTAATGTGAACTTAAGTTTCACTTGGGTTCTCATTATGCATGTATTCCAGAAACCTCGTCAAGTATCTTATCAATCATAAGTGTAGAAAAATCAAGCTAAAACTTTATTTATTACTTCGGCAAATAACAAAAAATAAGAAAATCTAATGATAAAAAAATTTCAGATTGCAAGTATTCCAGAGTCTTGGTAACTCTTTGCCCTCATTATCTTCAAGCTTATATGCCCCATTGCCCAACACCGAGATGATTTTATAGGGTCCCTTCCCATTCGGGCCAAGCTTGCCCTCTCTGGGATCCTTCTTGTTACCGATGACCTTTCTCAAGACGAGGTCACCGATTTGAAACTCCCTTGGGTTGACCTTCTTATTATAGGCCCTGGCAAGCTGCTGCTGGTAAGCTGCCAGTTGAATTGCAGCTCTCTCCCTTCTTTCTTCTAGCAGATCTAGATCTCAGGCTAACAATACATCATTAGTCCCGTTTTTTACTCCCTGAGTTCTAATCCCTAGGATGCCGACTTCTAGAGGAATAATTGCTTCTGTGCCATACGCCATGGCAAATGGGGATTCCCCAATTGATCTTCTCGGCGTAGTCCGATATGCCCAGAGTACACTTGGCAGTTCATCCACCCACTTTCCCTTTGCTGCTTGCAGCCTCTTCTTTATCCCATCCAAGATAACTTTGCTGGATACTTCTGCTTGTCCATTGCTTTGGGGAAAGCTTGGGGTTGAAAAGTAATTCTTAATTTTGAACTTTGCACAGAAGCTCTTGATTAGCTTACTATCAGATTGTGTTCTATTGTCTGCTACTATTGCTCTTGGGATCCCAAACCTGGTGTTGATGTTCTTCCATATGAAGCTCTTCACATCCACGTCTCGGATCTTGGCCAGGGGCTCAGCTTCTATCCACTTGGTGAAGTAATCTGTTACTACCAGCAGGTACTTCCTTTGTCTAGTTACTTGGGGCAATTGTCCGACAAGATCCATTCCCCACTGGGCAAACGGCCAAGGACTGGATATTGGGTTTAGGTCTGCTGTTGGTTGGTGTATCAGAGGTGCAAACCTTTGGCACTTTTCACACTTCTTGACATATGCTTCTGTATCTTTCTGCATGAAGGGCCACCAATACCCCTAGGTAATGGCCTTATGAGCAAGTGATCTGCCCCCAGCGTGGCTTCCACATATTCCTTAATGTATTTCGTACAGCAAATCTTCAACTTGTGAAGGATGTACACACCTTAAAAGGGGGCCAGTGAAGGATCTTCTGTAGAGATGTCCCTCTGCTGTCAGGCTGAATCTTGCCGATTTCAGTCTGATCTTGTGTGCTTCCTTGTAATCATCTGGTAGTTTTCCTTCTTTCAGGAACGCGATTATTGCGTCCATCCAGCTTGGTCCCGTGTCCACACACATTGCTTCACGCTCTGTGGTTAGTGGTTCGATGCTTGGGCCCGACAAGTAGTCGACGATTATCGTCCTTGCTTTTCCAGGTTGTATTGCACTAGCCAGGTTGGCCAGGGCATCGGCGTGACTGTTATCTTCTCGGCTAACCTGCTGTAGTCAGTAATTCTGAAACAAGGCCACCAACTTGCCTACTTCCTTTGCGTATGCCGACATACGTTCATCTCAGGTTGCGAACTCGTCTATTGTCTGGTTGACTATAAGCTGAGAGTCACAGAAGACTATCACCTCATCTGCTTCTACTGTTACTGCCAGTTTTAGTCCTGCAATTAGTGCTTCATACTCTGCTTCATTGTTTAAGGTCTTAAACCCCAAACGAATGGATTGTTCAAGTGTCTGTCCATCTGGAGATACCAATACTACTTATGTTCCCGTTCCTTGTCGGTTTAAACTCCCATTAACAAACAGTTGGAAGGAGTTGCCAATGTAATTGCTACAAGGCCTGCGTTTTTCTTTCTTCCTTTGTTCTGTTGCCCTCAGTTGGGCTCCCTTTTGCTCGCTTGGACATCGTTCACCTCAGCTCAACGGAGCCCGATGTACGATGGCTCCTAGAGTGAACTCGGCCACGAAGTCGGCCAAGACTTGGCCTTTGATTACTGTTCGGTCTCAGATTCTGTGTCATATCGCCCAAGGCCACGCCCACCTAGCTATTCTCGCTTAGATCTCCCCGTAACAGTGGACTTCAAAGGATGTTCAGTTAGCACCACAATTTTGTGGGCTTGAAAGTAATGGTTCAGCTTCTTTGAAGCCATTACTAAGGCCAGCGTTAACTTCTCCAAGGGCAAATATCTAGTTTCTGCATCCGCGAGGGTTTTGCTTACATAGTAAATGTCTTTGTTTCCTTTTTTCTTATCGATTACCATCAAGGCTTACTGTATGTTCAAACCGCTAAGTACAGAATGCCTCTCTCGTTCGGATTTGAGAGAACTGGAGCCGTGGTCAAATACTTCTTCAAGTCGGCCAGGGCGACTTTGCATTCTTCTGTCCATAAGAAGTTTGTGGCCTTCTTCACTAAGCTGAAGCAGGGTTTGCATTTGTCAGAATTTCTGCTTATGAATCTATTCAAGACTGCAGCCCTTCCCGTCAACATCTGTACTTGCTTCGCCGATGTGGGGCTTTTCAGTTCTAGGATGGCCTTGATTTGATCT
Organism: Camellia lanceoleosa; assembly: GCA_025200525.1. Classification (NCBI taxonomy): domain Eukaryota; kingdom Viridiplantae; phylum Streptophyta; class Magnoliopsida; order Ericales; family Theaceae; genus Camellia; species Camellia lanceoleosa. The sequence continues at coordinate 200,349 of JANUSC010000315.1, read as the reverse complement.
AGGCTGGCTTCAATGCCCCTTCTAGTCACCAAGTACCCCAAGAACTTACCAGATCCAACTCCAAATGCACATTTCGATGCATTGAGTCAGAGCCGATATGTTTTAAGGATATCGAAAACTATTTTTAGGTTGGCCAGATGACCCTCAGGTTCCTTGGTCTTCATGACCATGTCATCGATGTAAACTTCCACTGTTCGGCCATTCAGGTGTTTGAACATTTTGGTTACCAATCCCTGGTAAGTTGCTCCTGCGTTTTTCAACCCAAAAGGCATTACTCTGTAGCAATACAACCCTTTTGGGGTGATAAATGCAGTCTTCTCCTCATCTGGGGGGTACATGGCTATCTGATGGTACCCCTTGTAGGCATCCAAGAAGCTCATCCTTCCATGCCCTGAAGTGGCATCCACCAGTTGGTCTATCTTGGGTAATGGGAAATTGTCTTTGGGACAGGCCTTGTTCAGACTGGTAAAGTCCACGCAGACTCTCCATTTACCATTCTTTTTCTTCACTACCATTGTATTCGATAGCCATGTCGGGTAATTTACCTCTCGAATGGCTCTGGCCTCCAGAAGTCTGTCTACTTCCTCTTCCACTGCCTCAACATGCAGCAACGTCGATCTTCTTGCCCGTTGGATCACGGGTTTGGCCGACCTGTCTACGTTTAGTTTATGGCAAGTGACCTCGGGGTGAATGCCTGGCATTTCATAAGGCGTCCAGACAAACACTTCAATGTTTGCTCTCAAGAATGCCTCCAGTTCTTTTTCATCTTCTTTGGCTAAGCCCGAGTTGAGAAGGAAAAAGCATTCTTCATCTCCCTGGTGGACGAGGATTTTCTTTAGAGCTTCTTCACTCTTCTCGGTTGGCTCCTTGCTGACGTTTTCTAGGACTTCCACGTCCTCGTCTTCGATCTCTGTCCTTTCTAGTTCGTATATGCTGCAAGTGGATTTCATTACTGCCATGGAGAAGTTCTTTGCCTGCAGCTGATCTCCTATAACCTTCTCTATCCTATGCTCTGTTGGGAACCGCAATAACTGATGCAATGTTGAGGGAACAGCCCCCATTGCGTGCAGCCATGGCCTCCCTAGGATAACATTGTAAGGGGAGGGTGTGTCGATTATGGTGAATTTTGTCTTTATCTTCTTGGTGCCAACCTGCACTTCCAAGCTTGTTGTTCTCGGTGGCTACGTCGGTGTTCCATTGAACCCGACCATTGGGCCATTGGATTGCTCCATATCGTCTGGGTGAAGGCCAAGCTCCTTGTAACATCCGACATACATGATGTCACAAGAGTTGCCTTGGTCAATTATGATGCGCTTCACTTGGCACTCCCTAAGGCATCGTTGTGCGGATGTTGTACCATCTCCAGATCGGCTTCAAGAAGGGCACCATCGTCCTCGCACTCCTACCGAGGTCTTTTCTCCTGACTGGTACACATGCCGCAAGTGCTTTACCTTCCGGTCTTCCTCAGATTTTTTCTTGACCTCAAGTGAATTAAATTAATTACCCGAGGTCCGCTTCGTCGATTCTTTGGCCGGGAAAGGTGGAGCTGCTGGTGCCTGAGGAAGTCTTGCTTGCTCTTCCCTTGTCCTGGCCTCATCTACAAGGTCCCTTAAATGGCCTTACCTTACCAGGTTTTCTAGGTGTGACTTCAGGGCTCTGCAACCCTGGGTCAGATGCCCATCTTCATTGTGGTAAGCACAATGCTTCCTAAGGCTTCTTCCCATAAACTCTCCTGGTACCCTTGCTGATGCTCTAAAATAGGGTTGGGTTCAGATTTTATCCAAGAGTTTGTGAATTGGGATTCGGAATACAGTTGTGACTGCCTGTGCGGTTCTCAGTCCTATCTCTTGTTTGTTGGATCTGTGGTTACCTCGACCTCGCTTCGGTGAGCTGTTTTATTTCTCTTGCTTTGTCGCCTTAATCCCTGGAGCGTCTTCCTCGGCTCTGGCATATTTCTCAATTCTGGCTATGAGTTCCTCCATGCTTTTTGGCAATGTCTTTGCCAATGACTTTCGTAGTGCACAATCATCTTTTAGGCCATTTTTGAAAGACACAACTGCCACCTTTTGGTTGCATTCGGGTATTCGGTTGAACACCTCATAATACCTTTTTCCGTAGGTCCTAAGGCTTTCATCCTCACTGATTCTTAGAGCCATCAGGGCATCCACCTTTAATGGCTATAGTTTGTTTGTCACGAACCTGGCCACGAACATCTCGGCCAGGCCTTCCCAGGTCTTCACACTTCCTTTCGGCAATTTGTGAAACCAATCCGATGTAATCTCCCCGAAGGATAAGTGGAACACCTTGCAGAGTAACGGCTCGTTCCAAGTGTACAGTGCCATCGAGTTCAGGTATAATCCGACATGATAGTTAGGGTCTGACTTCCTATCATAGATTTGGAACCTCGGCATACTGAATCTTTTTGGTGCCTCAAATTTGTCCAACTCCACTGAGAATGGTGTTCTCAGTTTAACAGGGGAAGTTACCTCGGCATTTTGTTGCTTCCTTTTGGGGTAATCTCTCAAGTCCTCCTTGGTCCGCCCAGGAGCTTAACTATCTTCTGATTTCAATCTTTACTGTTCTCAGCTTCGTTGTGAGCCCTTTTCGACCTTTCTTCATTAGTTGCGTCGAAGCCCAACTCCTGTCTTTGAACATGCCGATGTTCTCTGGGATCTGCCTCCTTGGTGCGATGTGTCCTTTGAGATTCTTCCCTTCTCAGCTCTTCTCGTCTGACCTCATTTGACGGCCGGTGAGAGTGTTTTTTGCTCCTAGCGTGCTGGGGGGCTACAGGGATTGTTTTCTGTCCTCCCTTCTGGGCATTGGCGGCTAGAATCGGCGTGTCCTACAGCGGGAACGGTGGCTACATGACGTTGTTTTGCATCATGAAATTGACGACCGATTGCAGGTCTGCCAATTTGTTTGCTATCCTCTTCATTTCTTCGTCCCTCTATAGGCATCTGTCTTTCCATACCTGGAGGTTATCCTCGTTATAGTACCCGCTTTGGTCTGTTTTCTTTGATACGTCGCCTTCTTGGCCGACGTCCTTCCCTCCGTGATTCTGGTCACGAGTTTCTTCGTTACAATTGTCTTCTTCAACGTCAAGGTCAATAGGTCTCCCATTTTCAGTAGGAGTGTTATCCCCAATCTTCTCTTTCTGTTCGTTGTTGGCCATCTATTCTCCTTTCTTTTCCACAGACAGCGCCAAATTGTGTGTGTCGATTTCCGACTACACTGCCAACTCAGTATTTAACTAGAGAGCACTGGTAGAATAGGATAAGCCCGAACGACTTGCAATAGAAAGAAGAGATTCTGGCGGTGGTTCGTCCACTCGGGGGCACTCCGATGATTAAGTCAGTAATCAAATATCTCTCAAAGATAATCAATAGTGCTTACTCACTGTTCTGAATATAAATTGCGTATCTTAGACCCATTGGGGGTGCCTCTCTTTTATAGCCAATTAAATCCTAGTCCAAATAAAAGCCTAGCTTCAATGGACTTCTGCTCAATACTTATCCTAGACTCTCCAATAAATAAAGATAAACTCCCTAAAAGCTTTATCCTTATCCAAGCTGAAGTCCTTTCTCATTCTAGGACTCTTGTCCCTTATCTGTCTATCCCGGAATCCGATATCTTCGGAGATAACCTCGGCCTGGCCGAGATCACCTCGGCATTTATGACCAGGACACATGGCACCTCGGCTGACACGTCGGCATCACCTTGGCCACGTGTTGGTACTTAGAAAATATATCTCCACAACTGTCCCCTAGGTTCTATTACCTCGGCATCCTGAGGTGATAGAACCTATGTTGTGAATGTCGGCGATCCTGTTGTATCATCCAATACATCAGCTTCATGCAACCAGGCCCTGTAGTTTGCCCAAGTTAAATATGTAACGTCTCGTAAGACTTTGGAAGTTTCATGGTAAAAAGAAAAGGTTTCCAATTTGATCGCAAGGTCAAGTCATTCCACCAAGTTCATCCTTAAACCAAGTAAAACTCTCGCCACCATGCAATAGGATATAATATGATGTGATCGAGTTGATATCGTGTATTTTTTTCATTTATTGATTATTATGTGATAAAATTAAATATATATATATATATATAAAACAATGATTGAGAACTCTAAATTTTGAATTTTAAAGAGAGCTTTAGTGATGTGGTAAGGGTTAAAAAAAGAAAAAACAAAGCCAAAACATCACATCAATAGAGTGAGACCGACCCCTAAAGTTTCTTTAAAGCTCATATTTTAGAGTTTAAAACATTTTTAATATATATATATATATGTGTGTGTGTGTAATGGTAATACCATTTTACCTAGCATCATTGGCTAATACAAAAGCTACAAAAAAATGAGTAAGTGGACAAATCTTGTTCCAATAATGTTATGGTTTTTATTGCAAATTATTTATTAGATAATATTACCATTGCATATTTACTTGTAAAAGTGAGATTTAAAAGGTCACTTCGTGCTAAACTTAGGCTAAGTTTGACATCTACTAAATAATATAAAAAGTCAAAAAGTCACTATCCTATTTAAGTCATATCATCTTATTTAAATCACATTACCTCTCTAACACATCACATCAAACTCAACCCAAACCCAACTCATATAAGCCAATAAGTCAAAAAGTACACTTTTTTAGAACATCCTAAACCAACCCTTAAACTATAAGTATTCGATCACATCAAACACTTTATCACACATCAATCAATAAAAAGAATTATACTACATCAACTCAATCATGCGACATCTATCGATCTATTATATAAACAAAAGGGATTTTTAGTGGGAAAGTTTCTAAGGCCTCCACATGCCTAACTTTAATTTCTTATTTTTTCAATTTGAAAAAATAATAAATTATTCATATGTCTCACATAATTTTTGAATTAATAAATAATAATAAAAAAATCTTCAAACCTATCTCCTAAGATCATTGACTAAAAGATGATCATTTTCTAAAATCAAATATAGAAACACTGTTTGTTAACCTTCCAATTTATTTGTCTATCTTCTAAAATATCTACATAAAATCCTTCATTCCTTAAAATGAAATAAAAAAAAATCAATTCAAATTTGTTTAAATTGTTTTGTTTGATTGATTCTGTTTCCTTATAATTAATTTGAAAAACTGATTTGGTTGTTTCCCTATAAATAAATTAAATAAATTGATTTGGTTGTTTCCCACACTAAATTTGTAAATTTTTAAGTTTAAAAAATAATTTAAAAATAAAAAAAATCATGATTTATGATTTAGAAAATGAAAGATGAAGATCCTTTTTGTGCATCCTTTCTCTAACCAATTTTTTCTCCTACTCCAAAGCCCTAGCCGTCATACATTACACTTTCTCCAAATCATTCACGTCCTCCTCATCCTATAAATATTACATTCATGAAACGATGTAACTCATTATTTTTTTTCTATTTTTATAACACATTTGGAGGTTAATTAATATTTAGTTTGCATTTTTTAAACATACTATTTCATCTTTTAAGTACATTTTTTTTTTCTGATGACCATTTTTTGTTTTACATTTCATATTTTATGTATCATTTTGTCATTCTACTCTCTACTGACCATTATTTATTTTTTGCTTATAATCTTCTTTTTGTTTTTTTTGTTATTGAAAAATATTATTTCCCTAGAATTTGTATGCAAAATTTTACCGTAAAATGATGCTATAGTGTCATTTGTATAATAAAAAACATATCAATGGACTCTTTATTATAAAGTGATAGATCAAAATCTAACCAAATCATTATTAATACATTTTTTTTGTATTGATTTTATGTTTGTATACCACTATTTTTTATTTTTTACTTTTAATATTTTGTGATATCATCATATGTGTTAATTGACAATTGGTGTAGAGTATTACTTCAAAATTACCTAATAATTTTTTCTTTAATATTTTTATAACTTCTCTTTAATATTTTTATCTACAGTTGATTTTGTTTAAAAATATCAATTCAAAAAATATTTATATAAACAAATATCTGTTTAATTTTGTTTGAATTGATTTTTGTTTAATTCTGTTTAAAAATATTATAAAAATATCCACAGTTGTCTATATTAAAGTGAAGTTACGGCCATAATTACAATACTATATAAAAAAAATATTACATTTTATCTATTTTTTCAAAGTTATTAAATATGCATAAATATGTACATTTTATTCTGGAAAAAAAAATACTAATGATGCATGTTTACCAATTTAAAAAATATATACATAAATAAATTGGTCAAGTGACTCTTCAATTTGTGTTGATTGACATAAATTTAACATGGTTTAAAAATAAAATTAAACATAAAAAAAATTAAAAATGCCCTTACATTTTACGGTCAGCTTAAATTTTTCATACTTTATCAATTGACAAACTAAATTTTACTAATACGAGAATATTTTTTCTAATGTACTTACTAAAATAAATTTAAATATTTAAATATTTCATTTTAATTTTTTTGCCACGTCACATTTAAAATAAAGAGAGATAGAAGATGAATGGGAGAGAGGAAAAGAGACAAAAAAAAGATAAGATTGTTATATCACTTGACAAACTGTGGTACAATGAATTTTAATTACGAATTTCGTTGATAATGTAATTATACTTGACCCAAAGTATAAGTTTTGTACTTTTAGAAAATTCATTTGTTTTAATTTTACCAATTGAATTATTATATATCTATTTGTTATATAATACTTAGGACAAAATATTAATAGCAACAAAAAAAAAGTCAAAAAACTAAATAGTTCTAAAATGTATTTGGCATGTATCAAAAAAAAAAAAAAAAAAGAGTTCGAAAATCTTTGTACCAATTTCAAAAGACTAAACAATTGTTGTGAGTGAGTGCATAGGTGTTTACACATTTGGAAGGATAAAACAGAAAATTTAAATAACAAAAATATTTGTATTTTCTTATACAATAAAAAAACTCATTCCTAAATACATTGACTTTTTTTTTTTAATCTCTTAAAAAATTCAAAAAGCCAATTAAAAAGCTAATTTCAAACACTCTTTAAAAGAAGTTAAAACTTACTTAATATTATTTTTACATTTTAAAATTATTTTAATTAATTTAAAAATAAATTTTCAATTATGATTTAATTCCGTATATAGTATTGATGATATACTAGGAAATGCTTTCTCATAATATGTGAAAACTCATATTTAAATTATTCTTAAAAGAAAATCAATTAATGTTATTCAGAATCTACCAAAAAAAAAAAAAGTTTTAAATTAACCCAAGTCAATCACTAACAAAGACAATAAAAATTTTGTGGATGTTCAATAATTATTGTTATAAATTATTAGTTTAAAAAAAAAAAAAAGTAAGAAATTTTCGTGGCAATGCCACCTGCTTGTTTGCATGGTGGTATGGGAACCATAACCCATCATCCTTCTTAGAATTTAGAGAAAACCATATTTCTTAGAACTTGGAGAAAGTGAATAGATTTATTAATGAAAAGAATGTGTGTGTGAGAGAGAGAGCCTCAGAGAAGTGGCTCTATAAATTCATACCACACACAGTGTTTATACACACTGCGTTTGTTCAAAGACTAATAAAAAAAAAAAAAAAAAAAAAAAAATAGAGGAAATTCTTGTGGAAGAAGAGGAGGAGGTTGAGGTTGCATATTTTCCTACCATTTCATTATTCCATTTCAACCCTACAACTAAGTAAGAAAACCCTCTCAATCCTCTCATTTTTTTTTTATATATTTGAAATTTTCAGATTATATACATATGATAAATTGTCTAAACTTGTAGATAGGATTTTATTTATACTTTGTGAAAACCCAGATTTAAATTATTCTTAAAAGAAAATAAATAAATAAATAAATAAATAAATAAATTACTTTTAAATTAACCAAATTCTATCACTAACAAAGAACCTATTAAAAATAAAAATGTTGTGGATGTTCAATAATTATTGTTATAAAAAAAAAAATAATATACAAACAGACAAACCATGGACAAACAATCCACAGTTCCTACCAAACCCACCATCTCTTAGAACTTAGGAAACAATGAAATTTAGGGAAAGCTCATTCTTAGAACTTGGAGAAAAGGAATGAGAGAGAGAGAGAGAGAGAGAGAGAGAGAGAGAGAGAGAGAGAGAGAGAGAGAGAGAGTGCGCTAGTCTCGGAGGTCTATAAAATGCACATCACAGTCATGCATAGAAGGATAGGTGTTGGTGTTTGCATGCATGTATTCCTTTGGGTGGGTGAGGAAGAAATAAGGAAGAAGAGTTCAGCAGAAGGAGAAGAAGAGAATAAGGTTTAGGAAACAAATTCTTCTATCATTTCATCACCCATTTCAATCCTACTACTAAGTAAGAAAACCCTCTCAATCCTCTCATTTTTTTTATATAATTGAAATTTTCAGATTGTATACATATGATACATTGTCTAATCTGTTTTGAATCTGCCAGCATGTTTACCCGAATTTTTAGACAATTTTATACTCAAAATTTCGAGATGATTTCTTCTACAAAGTTGTTGATAATGATGTCTAGTTCAACCAGGAATTTTGATAACAATTTTCGAGCTTTCTATGAATTTATACAAATTGTTTACTAAATCTGAAACTGTGTTGAGAATAACCTGTTTTGAATTTGCCAGCATGTTTACCCGAATTTTTAGACAATTTTATACTCAAACTTTCGAGATGATTTCTTCTACAAAGTTGTTGATAATGATGTCCAGTTCAACAGGAATTTTGGAAACAATTTTCGAGCTTTCTATGAATTTATACAAATTGTTTACTAAATATGAAACTGTGTTGAGAATAACCTATTTTGAATCTGCCAGCATGTTTACCCGAATTTTTAGACAATTTTACACTCAAAATTTCGAGATGATTTCTTCTACGAAATTGTTGATAATGATGTCTAATTCAACCAGGAATTTTGGTAACAATTTTTGATCTTTCTATGAATTTATACAAATTGTTTACTAAATCTAAAACTGTGTTGAGAATAACCTGTTTTGAATCTGCCAGTATGTTTACCCGAATTTTTAGACAATTTTATACTCAAAATTTCAAGATGATTTCTTCTACAAAGTTGTTGAGAATGATATCTAGTTCAACTAGAAATTTTGGTAACAATTTTTGAGCTTTCTACGAATTTATACAAATTTTTAACTAAACCTGAAACTGTGTTGAGAATAATCTGTTTTGAATCTGCCAGCATGTTTACCCGAATTTTTAGATACTTTTATACTCAAAATTTTGAGATGATTTCTTTTACAAAGTTGTTGATAATGATGTCTAGTTTATCCAGAAATTTTTGGAAATAATTTTTGAGCTTCCTACGAATTTATACAAATTTTTTTACTAAATCTGAAACTGTGAGATAGATTTCACTATGTATTTGAGAATTTATCTAAAATTCTATACTAAGCCAAATATGGAAATTTCTAACTAAAAGATAAGACTTGAGAAGTCTAGTTTCATGATAAATTTTTAGATTATGGGGTTGATCTATGGATTAATCTAAATGAATAATGGTATACATAAAGTTAACAATTGACAATTAATACCAGTTGTTTAGGGTGAGTAGTGGTTTTAAAGAGGGTACGGAATTAAGGGTTGACGGTCAATACCGGTTGTTCAGGGTGAGCCCTGGTTTTGAGAATTCTCATGTAAATTGTGTTGCGAAATTCTAAGATGGCACGGGACGTATTTGAACCTTTTTTGGTATTCGATTTTGGAATAAGGGTGGATGTGCAGGTGGCACACAGGGAGGTTACTTATCCCTAGCAGACCGTTTCCTTGGGGCAGACCACAGATGCCACTACTTGGGTATATAACTCCGGATGTGGGCATCCCTGATAGTTACGGTTGGTAACACTTAAATATTTGACCAAGGGAGAGTTTCAAATTAACCGTTGCCATACTTAGTGGTTGGTAAGTTAAATCTCTTTGGTGAGATTTCGAGTGTCACCTAATTTATTAAAAATTACTGAAGTTATTCTAATAGTTGTAATTTATGTTTACCATTAAATTGTTATTTCATATTTAGAATCTTATTATTTTTTTCAAAAAAAAAACAAAGAATAGTAGGTTGGTTATATTTTCTTATTGTGTTGCAAAACTCATGGCATATATTTTGTTGCTCTGGCGTTTCATGCCAGATTATGTCGAAGAAGGAACTGAGGCTGAAATTGGAGCGGCTGCCAATACCGAACCTTGACTGACTTAGAGTCAAGATTTTATCAAAATAAAATCATGTTATCCCTTGTATTAGGATTTAACTATGTTGTGACGTTGTGTGTGAACTTGTAGTTTTATTTTGTTGTTAGACTTTGACTATGTAAGAACTTAAAAGTTCCTAATTAGTAATTAAAACTTTATCTAGCAAGTTTTTGTTATTTAAATCTTATGACGTTTCAAAAAAAATTAGGGGCGTCACATGCTTGTATAAAAATTTTATGATGGTATATTAAATATTGGTAATCTGACGATTATGATAATATTGTGAAATTTTGACTTGCGTGTATAGTTTATGCAATTAAAAGATTATTGAAGATGTTATTTGACCCTTTAAATCTGCCAGAAAGTTGTACGAATTTTTAGACAATTTTATACTCAAAATTTCGAGATGATTTCTTCTACAAAGTTGTTGAGAATGATATCTAGTTTATCCAGGAATTTTGGGAACAATTTTTGAGTTTTCTACGAATTTATACAAATTTTTAATTAAATCTGAAACTGTGTTGAAAATAATCTGTTTTGAATCTGCCATAATGTTTGGCTGAATTTTTAGACAATTTTATACTCAAAATTTCGAGATGATTTATTCTAAAACGTTGTTGATAATGGTGTTTAGTTCATCCAGAAATTTTGGCAACAATTTTTTAGCTTTCTACGAATTTATGCGAATTTTTAATTAAATCTGAAACTGTGTTAAAATAATTTGTTTTGAAACTGCCAGAATGTTTGCCCAAATTTTTAGACAATTTTATACTCAAAATTTTGAGATGATTTCTTCTACAAAGTTGTTGATAATAATGTCTAGTTTATCCAGGAATTTTGGTAACAATTTTTGAGTTTTCTACGAATTTATACAAAGTTATAACTAAATCTGGAATTGTGAGACAGATTTTACTATGTATTTGAAAATTTATTTAAAATTATATACTAAGCCAAATCTGGTAATTTTTAACTAAAAGATGAAATTTGAGAAGTCTAGTTTCATGATAAATTTTTAGATTATGGATTTGATCTATAAATTTAAGTATGGAATTAATGTAAGTAAATGTGACAAATCTGTGTCATAAAAATTGTTGGAAATTTTACAGGATTATTTACATTTTATTTTTCTGAAATTCTTTCTGAAAAGTGACCTAAACATCCCTATTGAGTATTCTGTTCAATTGCACAAATTTTAGGATTGTGTAAATAATTTATTTATAATTTTTAATACCTAAGTTACAATCTGAAATTTTCTAGACAGGATAAAATCATCACTTCAATATTATGTTGGTCTAATCCATCAACTATTATAAATTAGTAATCCATGTATGGGTGTGTTGTGAGTTATTTAATATTGTGCTAATTTTGTAAATCAAAAAATTACATGTGTGTAATTATGGTTTATTTCTTGTACCTAAGTTATTTTGGTCATACCATGGTTTAAATTAATTGTCTATTAAATTTTGTAAATTGAATTATTTTTGGTGTGACATGTATAATGTTGGGAGTTTTGTTTTAGTTGGTATAACATTATTGGTGATTGAGAATTGAATAATTTGTATTTAATATATAAATTAATTGAAATGATTAATGGTATATATATAAAGTTATTGACAAAGGGTTAATACTGGGTATTCAGAGTGAGCCCTGGTTTTTAATAACTTTTAAGTAAATTGTGTCGCGAAACCCAAAGTTGGCATGGGGATTATTTAAACCCTTATCGTTATTTGGTTTTGAAATAAGGGTGGATGTGCGGGTGGCACGTAGGGAAGTTACGTACTCCTGGCAGACCGTTCCCTTAGGGCAGACCACAGATGTCACGGCTTGGGTATATAACTCCGGGCGTAGGCATCTTTAGTAGTTCTTGAATATTTGACCAAGGGGGGGTTTCCAAATTAACCGTGGCCATGACTTAGTGGTTAGTAAGTTAAACCTCTTTGGCGAGATTTCAAGGGTCACCTAACTTATTAAAATTATTTGAATTATTTTATTGGTTGTAATTTATGTTTACAATTATATTATTATCCCATATTTATAATCTCATTATTTTCTCTCAAAAAGAATAGTAGGTTGATTATATTTTCTTACTGTGTTGCAAAACTCATGGCATATATTTTGTTGCCCTGGCGTTTCATGCCAGATTATGTCGAGGAAGGGACTGAGGCTGAAATTGGAGCTGCTGCAAATATCGAACCTCGGCTAACATAGAGTCAAGATTTTATCCTGTCATTTCTTGTATTAGTATTTAACTATGATGTGACGTTATGTGTGAACTTGTAGTTTTATTTTGTTGTTAGACTTTAACTATGTAAGAATTTAAAATTTCTTAATTAATAATTAAAATTTTATCTAACAAGTTACTGTTATTTAAATTTTATGACGTTTCAAAAAAAAAAAATTTAAAGCGTCACATGATACTTATTAATCAAATTGGAATTCAAAATAGACAAGTAGATGAAAAGCTGGTTCTATGTAATATTACACTCAAAAGCATTCATTTCCCAAAGAATTTATTAGTACATGATAGTCTTCCACAGATATTAATGGTAGCCCCAAGTTGACTGACTTACCACCAAAATAAAATAAAATAAAATAAATAAGCATGCAAATTGGTGATTACAAAAATCCCAATAACGTTGTGTTATATGTCACCATAGCTCAAGATCGAGTAAATTTATATTTGCAAATTGCCACATAAAATTTTGAAATCAAATACAAGATTATTTCTTGTTTAGAAAATAATTGAACACTGTCTCAATAGTAACTCAATTTGTTTATTTTTCGTATGATCATATCGTGTAATTTTTAATAGCAACCAAAGGATATTTCAATCAATTACAATTAAGGGTAAATTATATTTTATCTCTTTTTTTCTTTTCTTTTTTTCTTTTTATACTTTGGCTTTTCATGTTTTAATTTTTTTCAATTTACTCTAAAAACTAAATTATGTCCAAAATTAGAAAGAAAATAACATATTAATAGTCACGTGATATAAAAATATTTTATTATATAACTCACACATTTGACCGGCATTAACTGGGAGAGAAAATTGGAAAATATATGAAGCAGAGTAAGGGTTGGTTTGGAAATTACTTTTTTTAGGATAAATTATATATTTTTTGAGATTTATTTAAGGAAAATTTATCTATAAATCTCATTTTGAGGAATGATGATCCATTTAGTCCCAATGATTTTTTTATACACCAATTAGTCCCATTGATTTTGGAAATATAGATTTAATATATTATTTAGAAATTAAATTTACGGTTATACCCTTATTTCTATTATGTTTCATTTTCTTTTTTTCTTTTGTACTAGAAAGGCAATGTACACAATCTCTGTGAATCAAATTTGGTATGAATTTTTATATGAGAATTTTTTATTTGGAAAACATTTCAAAATGAGTACAAAAATGACTTGAAATATGGGATCCTTCAAATATTCCAAAAGGATGTGGGATTATTCAATATTTCAAAAGGAGTACTAAAATCCTTTAGTAAACTTTGAGCAAATGTATAATTTCAAACTGTAACACTTCGATATAACACTCAAACATAACACTCCAACATAACATTTCAAAAAAAAATCCTTAGTGTACTTTTCCAAACGTAATACTCTAACATAACACTTCAAAAAACTTCTTAGTGTAGTTTTTTTAAACATAACACTTTAATATAAACACTCCAATGTAACAAATAAGGAACTCTTTAGTGTACTTTTTCCAAACGTAACATTTCAATGTAAAATTCTAAAAAAGAATTTGGGATTCTTCAAACCATTTTGAAAGTATGTGGGATTTTTCAAACAATTCCAAAAGAAGCATAAAAATTCCTTAGTAAGTTTTGAATAAATGTATAATTTTAAATTGTGAGTGTTACGTTTGAAAAAAGTACATTAAGAAATTTTTTAGTATTTTTGTATGTGTCACATTGGAGTGTTACATTTGAGATACATTGATTGGAGTGTTACATTCAGGAAAAGTACACCAAGAATTTTTTTTTTGTAGATTATATTGGAGTGTTAAATTTAGGTAAAGTACATTAATGAGTTTTTTTGGAATGTTATGTTGTTACGTTTGAGAAAAGTGCACCAAAGAGTTTGTTTAGTGTGTTACATTGAAGTGTTACGTTATTGGAGTGTTACATTTTTTTTTGTAATGTGGGATTTGTTCCAGAAAGAGGGAAAATCCAAAACCTCTATAGTGCAGATTGTCTAAATGTGTCATTTTACATTTAAAGAAATCCACTTTTATCTCTAGAAAATTAAACCCAAATATACAAATGACTATCCTTTCGTGTAATCTGCACTTTAATGGGACCTTTGGGTTCATAAGAAAAAAAGGGAGGACTAAACAGTGTAATTTCTCAAGCATTTTTCTTTTTAAAATATATTTTTTTTATTGAGTAAATTGCATTCATTTTCTTGAGATTTTAAAATATATATATAATTAATGTTATATTTTTGACATAATTATATTGATGTGCTTTATAATAAGGCTATAATAGGTAGATATTGAAATAAATAAATATAAATATATATTTTAATATAAAAGAGATGATAATATTATTTTTTCAGTTATATGACTAACAAATTATTAATAAAAAAAATAACTATATTATGTAAATTAAAATTTTAAAAAAGCCTAAAATAATTATGTCAAAATCGTAAAACTAACTGTAGTTTTCTTAGAGCTCAAGGAGGTGAGTGCAATTTATCAATATTTTTTTTCTTTTTTCTTTTTTTATCATTAGGATAAGAAGGATAGAATTAGCCAGCTAGAACAACTGGGAACTATATGAATCGAGAAAAATATTGTGTATTTAAAAAAATTATTTTAAAAGTAAAATGTATAGTGAAAAGTATGATACTCACAATTAAAATGAATGTGATATATTAATGTTCAATACTGTTTTGGATAATTTTTTTTAGATATGTAATATGATTAATGAATTGAACCTGATAACAACATTGTTGAGTTCTTCATCTGCTTTGTGGAATAAACTATAGACAATAGCACTCGACACAAAAATTTACTTGATCAGGTGGACTTAATCCTTGATGAGGCTTAACGAAATTTTAACGGAAAACATTTAAAAAAAGTGAGAAATGTACGAGTACGAAATAATATTTTCTCGTTTAATTCTGTTGATCAAGCTTGTGCTCCTTTAAATGTCGTCATAATACCTGAAACCACAAACATGAGTTAGCTGGCAGGTGAGTGCCGGAAAATCCTCCAATGCCTAAGTTAGCAAATAAACTAAAGAGACAAAAACTCTAGAAATTCGGGAGTATGAATTGCAAACTCTCCTTTGTAAATTCTTCCTAGGAATCACATTCCTAAAGGATAATATTTATCCCTTGACACCTTCTCACTGCAAGCTAAGTGAGATGGCACAACTCTTTGCTTAGCTACCGTCGTGCAATCGGACTACCTTTGTTATGTTCGCCATTGGCTTAGCCATGCAACATGCAGGGCTATACAGCATCTGCATAGCGTGCTACCAAGCTAACACTGCGCGGCTATACTCTTAGCTCAGTCAATGCCCTACCTCGGCCTGTTTTGACCACCTTTGCTTGTAGCTCGGTTTAATCCTTGATCGGCATTAGGAAGTAGCTAGGTCCCAAGAGATGGACCTTTACTAGTTCGGTCAAACATCTTTGATCGGTCTAGCGCTGTTCAGCCTAAAACCGTGATATCTTAACTCATAGCTCAACCCACTATGCGGCCCAGCTCTTGAAGACAATTCCAACTAGCTTGAAGACAATTCCAACTAACTCGGCCCAATTTGGCTACACAAATTACCCTCACAATTGTCCCTTAATTCCATCTGCCTTGCATGATTAGAATTACTTTCCTCAGTCGAGCTAAAATACTCAATCCTGTCGAGCTACAAAAGCTGCTTGGTCGCATAGTTTGCTCGGTCCAAAGCTATCTCAGCAATCATACAACACGCTCACCAACAACTATGTCACGGTGTCCTTTCTAGGACACATGGCAAGCCCCTATTGCGCTTGTGTACTATCACAGCCATTACGCATTGGCCCCAAAAAATTCAAACCGTCCCACCTTCACGCCTTTTTCATATATATAGCCCATACATTTACAACCAATCCCTCTACTGTTCATCTTTTTTCATTGCGCTAACCTTAAAACCAGAGTTCAATCCCTTCACATTCCTGCATTTGGGCCCAAATCAACGCGTTTTCGCTGCCACTCTCGATTCGCCGCCACCATTTAAGCATTTCCACCAATTGGAATCTGATTTTGTATGCAAAAAGGTAAGCTTTCCATACCCTTTCAGTATCTTGCCATTGACATTCATATTGTTTTTCATGTCTTTGGCCTTTTCCTGTAGTTATTCTACTATTCACGTTCATTAAAATCTGCTTAAAACTATGCTAGGAAGTGAATTGGAATTTCAAAAGCCTCATAAGACTCTATACTCTAGGATGAACACTAAACAATTTGAGATGAATTAAGCAAAAATCGTAATCATGCTAGAACCGAGCAAACAAAACTTTTGTAGAACGTTCAGTGAATCTAGCCAAACTAAGATTATTACTCGTTGCCATGACCGAGCTAACATCTTATTAACTTAAGCGGCCGACTTAACACTACTCGCTTACGAGGCTGAGCCAAAACCTGTTAGGACTCCAAACTAAGCTAATAACATTATCTATGTACCCCCTAGTCCAGCCGAGCTAAAACCTTGCTCAAACCTTGAACCGAGCTCCCAAAGCTCGGTATACACAGCTCACTGACCGAGCTAAGAACAATATTGCACGTTCTCCAACCGAGCAACCTACTTAGAGCTCCATTGCTCTATAATTAATTTACACTGTCATTTTAGCATGGTCAACACTTGAGCATAACACCATTCATTTTCAACCTTGCAGACTTCACTAGGATTGGCCAGGCACACCTTCACAGTTGCCTCTTGGCGATGCCATTTGGCCAAATAAACACAAACCAACTTGCGGCTGCATTGAGAAGTTGAGAAAACCCATAAGTTATTTAAAAACCGTTCCCATGGGGAAGTACCGCTTCATGGTGAGCTCCCTAAGCACCATAGCTAAATTTCATAGGGACCACAATATTTCAGACGATAAACACTTCACATTAGCTGAGCTAGACACAATACCTTGGGGTAAAATTAGATTCTGCGCCGTGCTGTCCATCGTGGAGGGTGGACTACATTTCTCAGTCCAACCCCTAATTTGCGAGTTCTTGAGGCCAACAAGACTTTGCCCAACCTAACTTCTCACCAATACATACAGAATAATAAATGGTATAACTAAGCTAGATCGCCGCCTAGGCCTCAATTTAGGCGTGGCCGAGATATTCTATCAATACTTCCTCAGTCAGACAGACGATGGTCGGTGCTATTACCTAAAAGTGAAATGAGGTTGTGAGAAGATCTCCAAAAGGATGCTGGACAAAGACATGCATGATGACGACTTCCTCTAGGTCTCTGACAACTATGAGGACCAAAAAGCTCTAGTGTCGGGCTATAATATTAACCGTAATAAAGGGATGGCAGGTATGAGCAGTACAACTTTATTTATTATATCAGCTGTATTATGGCCTTTTTGCCGAGCTGACAGTTAGCCAATATTTTTCTTTGCAAATCTAAACTTTTTGAATGAGACTTATGCATACGCAAACCAGGATGTTCTCCGTGCTGCACTGAGATATAGACAAAGGGACTGGACCGATCTCCTCAACTTTGAGTCGATCTACCAATACAGCAGCAAGCGAAAAAGTAAGGTCACAAATTTCCTCCTTGAGCCTTCGCCAGAACCTGATCCAAATTTGCTTGAAATCAACCTCATTCCTTTAACCGAAGAGCAAGAAATGGCCAAGAAAAGAGCACTCAAGGTTCTTATCACTGAACAAACTTCTTCAGCACCAATGGGTACTGAGACCGAGCAGTTGTTGCCCTACCAATAGCCAGGGCTTCTTCATCTCGACCCAGCAAAAGGGCCCGAACTGCGCCTACTAAGTGACGTCTGGTGGACGAAGATGAGACTGAGCAGTGAATTGTCGAGCAGTTTGATTTGGAGACTTCTGTGAGAGGAAGTTGGACCGAACAGGCTAATCCCTCAATCTCTTCCCTTTCCTCCGATGTAGGCACTAGCCTTGACCTACAAGAGCTGAGCTGTGATAACATCTGATTTAGTTTGTGCTAATAAGGACCATCAGTTGGCCTTTAATTTGACCAAGAGTCTCTACCTTCCTCCCGATATGGAAAGGTATGAACAACTGACCGAGTTGAAGGCTATCAGGTCAGCCACCAAGTCGCTGGTTCTGGTGAATGATAAATTTTTAATCGTTCTCTTCTCTTCTCAACTATTTACTTGGTTTTTCTAATATCCAATGTATTTTGTAGGCCGTATAGAAAAATCAAGTGGCACATCAACGAGTACTGGACTTGAGGAAGGCTACCAAGGCGGCCATTATGGATAACAATGCCAAGGATGTCAAGCAGGAAGAACTAAAGGCGTAGCTGGGGGAGATAACTATCGAGCAGGATCAGTTGGTCGAGCAAGTTTGTACAGCCGACAAAATCCAGCAGAAGGCCATGACAGACAAAAAGACCTGATATTTGCACAAGCTGAAAAAGCTCAGGGACGCCAAGGACGCCGAGATAAAGACCCTGGAGAAACAGGTTGATGACACCGAGGACCGAGGTTATGCTGATGACAAGAGGGCTTATGTCCAACAATGTGAGGCTGCCAAAGACAACTTCTTCAAGTGCGGTTGAAAAATAATGGCAGAGAAGCTTGGCCAAGCTCCTAATTCAAAGGACTTTTTTGAATCCACCTCTTCATTTTATTCTAAGTTATATGGCGGCGTATGCTAACACTGTGCAACAAAAATTGCTTGAGGTGGATGAAGAAGATAGCCTGGTGCTTAATGCTGCTCTAGCTTTACTAGTTTCTACCCCAGCGCGGTAGCCAAATATTTCAGCTCGATAAGAGACTATTAGTCAGGCTCAACCAAGCACTGCCACTGAAGATGATATTATCGATCTAATCGTTAAAGATGGTGTTGGTGCCGTGCTAACTCAATGTGAAACTAGTGCCTCAATCGAATTGGATGATCCTATGATATGACCGATATACAACTTGCATCTATTTTTGCTTTTATTTCTTTTTCTCTCATTTTGCCATGTAACCGGGCTACTAACCCCTTTTCTGTAATCAATTTTTACATCAATGAAAAGTCTACAACTTTTTGCGCGCCCAGTGTTCTTTGATATTTCATTCAAGTTTAAATGCACACTTTGCCAAGCTAACTAACTTGCCAAAGATTTTCAAGAAGTTGGTCAATCCTTCCAACCCAATTTGCCGAGCTAACCAGCTCGATCAAATAATTCAAAGAGTTGGTCAATTCTACCAACCACCTTTATCAAGCTAACCAGATCAATCAAAGACTTCTAAAAAGTTAGTCAATCCTGCCAATCTACTTTGCTGAGCTAACCAGCTTGGTCAAAAATTTCCAAGAAGTTGGTCAATCCTGCCAACCTACTTTGTCGAGCTACCCAGTTTGATCAAAGATTTTGAAGAAGTTTGTCAATCCTGCCAACCTACTTTGCCGAGCTAAACAAATTGGTCAAAGATTTTCAAAAAGTTGGTTAATCCTATCAATCTACTTTGCCGAGCTAACCTGCTTGATCAAAGATTTCCAAGAAGTTGGTCAATCCTCCTAACCTACTTTGCCAAGCTAAATAGATCGGTCAAGGATTTTCAAAAAGTTGGTCAATCCTAACAACCTACTTTGCCGAGTTAACTAGCTCGGTCAAAGATTTTCAAGAAGTTGGTTAATCTTACTAACCTACTGTGCTGAGTTAACCAGTTCGGCAAAGATTTTCCAAAGAGTTGATCAATCCTGCCAACCAACTTTACTGAGCTAACCAGCTGGGCAAAGATTTCCTAAAGAGTTAGTCAATCTTGCTAACCCACTTTGCTGAGCTAACCAGTCGGACAAAGATTTCCTAAAGAGTTGGTCAACCCTACCAACCCATTTTGTCGAGCTAACCAATTCGGTCAAAGATTTTAAATTTCAGACTGAAGTAATACAAGCGCATAGTAAAACAAGAAGTCTGAAAAGGAAATTCTACTTATTTTAATAATGCTGAACTAGAAGAAAGAAAAGATTACAAAGGTTAAAAATAAAAAAGGTTGAGAATGGCCTTATTTCACGGTCTTGGTACAATTAGGCCATCAATATCTTCCAAATAGTAAGAACATTTTCCTGCTAGCCCAATAACTTTATATGTGTAACAAGCCCACGAGGGACCTCGCTACAGTTCGGACTCGATTTTGTCGCGGTTCCAAATCTTGAACCAAAGAGTCCGAATCCGGCAAATCATTTTGAGAAAACTGATTTTTTTTTTTGAAAGAAGTGCCAAACATGGACTGCTTTGCCAGATAACAGAGTCGCCACCTAAATATTTTTAAAATAGGAAATTTAGGAAACCCTGACTCGGTGCCAAAAGGCCACGTGTCCGTCATCACCAAAGTTGGCTCGGGAACTTGGGTATGATTGCGGAAGGTCACATCGTGAGCACCCCTGCTCGCCCGGTCAAAGACCGGCCTCTACTAACCATGATATCTGATTTTGAAAACATTGTGAGTTCTTATTCCGGTTATTAGCCTAGGTTACTATGTGATGCGACTGATACAAGTATAAATGACTCGCTGAATTGGAACTAAACATCTCATGTTTGTTTGTTTGAAAATGGTTTGATGGTGCTACTCGCAAGTAGGCTAAGACGCGGATTTGCCACCCTCAGGTGGGCTTAGAAAACATGATTTTGCCACTATCTAGTGGGCTTAAAACAAACATTCGACGAATTGTCCCAATTCAGGTAACTCAACCTCCACCCACAGGCATTCAAGGCAGTTATATCATATAAGCATTTAGCCTCATGGTAAGCATGCAATCATGGCAACACTCACACGCATGCAAGGATGCTAAAGCATAAAACTCACCGAGTACTCCAAGCCAAAACAGAAGCTTGTTAGAAATCATGCATGATCCTAAATATACTGTAATGCCTAATGCAACACATGCAAAGATGCAATTATAGCAGGCTCGGCTACTCTAAACATGGCATGTGAAATGCAACAACTAACATGTATTCAATTTGGAATTGAAATACAAATGCAGTTTGTATGATGAGCCGAGCCCAGTGCGTGCAAAACAGATGAATGATGCAAACATGCTATCATACTGTATGCTAATTGAAATATGCCCTATATCTAACCATCATAAGCGGATAAATAAAAGGGAGAAAGAAGTGGGGGTTGGAAGACATACATCACACTCACCCACACTTATTACAATTATGCCCTCGCGGAGAGGGTCCGAATAAATAATACAGTCCGAAAATGAAAGAATAATACAGTCCGAATAAATATAGAAATTTCTAATTAATTGACAAATTAATCAGGAAAGCGGTAAATTGGCGCGCAGGCCAGGGGTTGCCTTGCTTCTGATGAATGATGTATACTGGGCTGCTTGGTGCGGAAATCCACTGGGATGCCCCAATTTGCCTCTGTTTGCAGTATTTCTCGAAATGCGCGCCGGACTCCGAAAAGTTGTCGGTCCTCGATTTTGCTGTAACAGAGAGCAGGAAAAGGGCATAGCAATGTATTTCACAAATATATGCATGCCTCGATCCTCGTGCCACCAATCATGCATCTCGATGCCTGATGGCCGAGGGGCCGAATTGCACAACTTAATATAGGATGAATGCAGATGGGTGCTACAACAAAACCTAACTCCATCATGGGTAATCCGGAGTGTCGGTGACTTGGGAATTGAGACCCGCTCACACGAGTAGAACGCGTGCCTCGCTTCCGTGCTCGCTAACACCTATCCTGAACACGATGCAATATGCATGGTATGCATGAAATGTAGCTAATATGTATCCTAGCGTGCACAATGCTATGCAAATGAGACGTCTCGAAATGCGTGTCCACGGGCACGCAAACCGAGGTGATAGCATAAAAACAAGAAATGACATGAAAAATGATGTACAATGGGACTAAAATGAGATACCTCGAAATGCGTGCCCACAGGCACGCAAACCGAGGCGGTGACATACAGTCATGAAATGGCATACAGAATGCAAATGACATGAAAAATGCAAATTGGGCTTACACTAACATGAGAGAGCCTCAGCCGCACTCACATAAGCTGCCGCCGGATAAAAAGAGTTGCCTCGAAATGCGTGCACACGGGCACGCAAACCGAGGCAATGATGTGAGATGCAAATCGGATAAAACCGAAGTGCCTCGAAATGCGTGCGCACAGGTACGTAAACCGAGGCGATGATGAAATGCAATTCGGATAAAACCGAAGTGCCTCGAAATGCGTGCACACGGGCACGTAAACCGAGGCGATAATATGAAATGCAAATCGGATAAAATCGAAGTGCCTCGAAATGCGTGCCCACAGGCACGCAAACCGAGGCGATGATAAAATGGCATATGGCATGCAATGATGGGCTTACGCCAACATGAGAGAGCCTCAGCCGCACTCACATAGGCTGCCGTCGGATAAAGAGATGCGCCTCGAAATGCGCGCACACGGGCACGCAAATCGAGGGATGTATGAAATGGCATACGGAATGCAATGATGGGCTTACGCCAACATGAGAGAGCCTCAGCCGCACTTACATAGGCTGCCGTCGGATAAAAGAGATGCGCCTCGAAATGCGCGCACACGGGCACGCAAACCGAGAGATGTATGAAATGGCATACGGAATGCAATGATGGGCTTACGCCAACATGAGAGAGCCTCAGCCGCACTCACATAGGCTACCGTCGGATAAAAGAGATGCGCCTCGAAATGCGCGTACACGGGCACGCAAATCGAGGGATGTATGAAATGGCATACGGAATGCAATGATGGGCTTACGCCAACATGAGAGAGCCTCACCAAGACTCACATAAGCCGGAGTGCCTCAAGGTAAAGTGCCCACCGCACGCAAAACCGAGGCAATGCACTAGGGCATGAAATGACGTGGAAAATGATATGCAAGCATGCAAACCAAATTCAGCAGCTAAATGAAGGGGAAAACAGCCCCGAAATGATACGAAATGACAATCAATGCATGAAATCATCCCGAAATGTGATTGTAAGTACCCGAAATGGCCTACGGCTATGCTAAGCATGCAAAATTGGTACATGAAAGCAAAAACAGTAGCAAGGCAGCCCCAAAAATAGCATCTTTTCAGTACAAAACATGGCCAAATTGTGAGCATAGATATGGCAACAATGGCATGCAAAAATGGGGGAAAAGGGGGGAATTACAAAGCAAGTAGTATATACAATGCTCAAACCAAAAAAAAAAGTTCTACAACATTAAAGAGGGACCAAAAATATGCATATTTAAAAAAGATTACATCCCCCAATTCAGTGTGTAGATATGATAAACAAAGCATGCAAAATAATGAGCCAATGAAGGCTATAACACAAAGTACCATAAGAATACACCAAACAACTTCGGACCCTTAAAAAAATATGAATAATGGGCCAAAATAAGACACTTTCTAAGCCTGATGAAGGCTGAAAACAGAGGCTAAGCAAGCCTAACAAAGCATGCAATTTTACGGAAAATGTGAGGGATATAACATGAAGTACCAAAACCAATCATCAAATGGCATAAGACTCTTAATAAAACATGATGAGAAGGCCAAAATAAGGCTCTTTCTAAGCCTGATGAAGACTCAAAACAGTGACCAAATAAGCTCAAAGAGGTATGCAAAACATGGCCAAAGAAAGGTACAAAGAGAGGCCATTCATGGAGGCACCAAACAAGATTAGTCCCTTCTACAATGTTGTAGAGGGACACAAAATAAGCTCATAATCAGTTTATAGCATGCTCCAAAAATAAATGCATATAGGCTAAAAGTAGCATGCAAGTTTACGGTAAAATGAAAGAATTTCAAAGGAAGTGCATGCTAGAGCCACCAAATATGATGGAGCCTTTCTTCAATATTGAAGAGGGGCTCAATATAAGCCCACTAACAGTATATAGTATGCTCGAAATCAGATCACTCAAAAGCCAAACAAAGCATGCAAATGATGGCATAAAAAGTGGTATTGAAGGAAGTGTAAGATAGAGGGCTCAAACAGGGTTCAGCCCTTAAACAAACATCAAGAGTAGCTCAAAAGAGGACCACTTTCAATAGTGGTCAGGGCTCAAAACAGTGAGCAAATAGGGTATAAAATTGAAGCAAAATTAAGCTAAAAAAGGGGAATTTGAGACTTACCCTTGAAGACTACACTTTTGCTTCCTCTTGCCTTGATGAAAGTTGCTTCTAAGCCTCTGAGGAACCCCTCCTTGCTGCTGGAAATGGAATGGTGGTGGTAGAGCTTGGAGTTGATGAAAAAATGGCCTAGTACCTTGAAGGTTTTTTGAGCTTTTGGCTATGGAAATCAAGGTGTTTGGGAGAGAGGCTTTGAGATGAAAATTGCTAACCCTAACAAAGGAGAAGACCAGCCCCTTTAATAGGCAAAAAAAGGTGTAAAAGGGGAGGGAAATGCATCCAATCTTTCCCTCCCAAAATATCCCAAAGGGAGATATTTAAAAGCACTGACAGCAGAAGAGGTGAAAAGGTAAAGTCGGCCGGTGGATTTCTTGAAGGTGGCCGGCCACCCCAACCGTCGGCCACCACTCACCCTGACGGCCATGGCCCAAAAATGAAGTCCAAATTTTCGGGCCGGTCACCACTTCTTGGTGACCTCCCATGGGTCTAGAATAAAGCCCCGAGATTGTGATCTGGCAACACTGAAACAAGAGACACAGCATAGGACTTGAAGGAGAGGCTCAAATATGAAACTCAATTGGCCGACCACCACTTTTTGGTGTCCTCCCATGTGTAGAACAAGGTTCCAAGGTTGGAAATTGGCAACATCAAGCAGAGTCACAACATTGCATTTGAAGGAGAGGCTCAAAATGAAAAGCACAATCGGCCGACCATGCACTTTTAGGGTCCTCCCATGTCCCCCGATCACAAATATGTAGCTTTGGTTGGAAGAAAATATCCCTGTGGTGTTCAACATTGGCCCTATGAGCAAAACGGGCGCCGAGGAGCAAACCAGTTATCTGGGATAATTGCTGGCCTCCCACCCCCCAGTGATCTTCCTGGTGTTGAAACAGAGGTACCTGCCAAAATTGAACAAAAACTAATGAGAAATGAACGCTCGGGGCCCAAACCGCGCGGTTCGGGGTCTCGAAAATGGGCTGCAGGCACCGAAAGTGGCATACGGCAGCAAAGTGGGTATCTGCGACCCCAGTGTCCCTCGGTATGATAAAACAGAGGTTCCTGCCAAAAATCGGAGAAAATCGATGCAAAATGAATGCTCGGGGCCCAAATCACGCAGCCGGGTCCCAAAACCGCCACAGTAAGCAAAAGTGGCATTCGCCACAAGTGGGCATCGAGGCCCTGTCCCCGGTATGACAAAACAGAGGCACTTTCAAAACCGAGAAATCGAAGATGGTTGGGCGGTCCAACCGAGGCACACGCCCGACGGTCCCCAAAACCGAACCGGCTCCGAAATGGGCAAAATGGCCTACGGCCACGAAACGTAGCGCACGGCCACCGAGAGATAGTCTACAGGACTACTCCCTTCCCTTAGGAAAGAAAACAGAGAAAACTGAGTCTGGTTCGCAAACCGAGACAAGGCACAGAAGAAAGTTCGGAAGTCCGGAGGCAGGGCGCACGGCCACGACTCTGAGACTTCTGAACGAACACAGCATGCAACATCACCGAGCGCTCAAACGGTGACGTCTGAGTCTTAAGGTCGGTCAAAAATGGGGTGTCTACAATATGTTCCCTCCCAATTGGGTCCCAATTTGCCATCACCAAGCATCAAAGTGTTCTCCATGACTTTGCATAGAACCCAATCTCCTATCTTGAACTGCCTTGGATACACCACATTGTTATACTTTATGGACAACTTTTGTTGATATGAAGCAATATGAATTAAAGCTCTCTCTCTCCTTTCTTCCGCAAGGTCGAGCTCCAAAGTTATTGCCTCCCCGTTCAAGTCTAGATCAAAATTCTTACTTCTAATGGTGGGAAAACCGACTTCTAGAGGAATGACGACCTCCATGCCGTATGCAAAAGCGAATGGTGTTTTCCCAGTTGAACACCTTGGGGTTGTTCGGTAAGCCCATAAAACATGAGGGAGTTCTTCAACCAACTTTCCTTTCACATTTTCTAGCCTTTTCTTCAAGCCATTTAGGATCACCTTGTTTGATGTTTCGGCCTGACTGTTGGCTTGCGGGTAAGTCAAGGTGGAGTTGTAGAACTTTATCTTATACTCTTTACAGAAGCCTCTAAATATCCTCCCATCAAACTGAGTGTCGTTGTCTGATATCAAAGCCTTTGGAATTCTAAATTGGGTGAAATGTTCTGCCAAAAAAACTTCTTGATGTCTTTCTCTTTGATGGAAACAAGTGCTTCTGCTTCAACCCATTTTGTGAAGTAATCAGTCGCTGCAATAAAGAACTTCTTATTGTCCGGCGCAGTTAGGAGTGGTCCAACTATGTCTAAACACCACATTGCAAAAGGCCAAGGGCTGGTCAAAGATAAGAGTTCTCTAGCCGGTTGGTAGATTTGATGTGTAAACTTTTGGCATTTTTCACACTACCTGACATACTTCCCAGCTTCTATCTGCATGCATAGCCACTAATATCCTTGCAAGATAGGTCGATAAGCCAATGACCTTCCCCCAGATGACTTCCGCAAATTTCTTCATGAATTTTGAACAAAAAGACTTCAACCTCGCTACGGTACACACACTTCAAGTATGGCCCAGTGAAAAACTTTTTATACAATGCCAGAGATAGGGAAAGCCAAAATCGTTGTGACTTTGCTCAAATCTTGTTCACCTCATTCTTGTCATCTAGTAGAATCCGATCTTTCTAGAAAGTGATGATAGGGTCCATCCAAGAAGAGCCTATGCCGCTTCAGGTTCTTCAATACTTGGTCTTGGCAAGAGGTCAATTAACAAGGGGTTTGGGATAGAAGTGTATGACATTGACACAAGCTAACTCATTTGCCTTGCTATTTTTATCTCGACCAATTTGTTTTATTCTGATGACTTTAAATTTTTTGATCTCTGTTCTGACCAGCTCCTGATACCTAGCCATTCTGTTGTCCTTTGCCTCGTACTCGCCAGATATTTGGTTAACCACTAATTGGGAGTCGTTGTACACCATTAGCTCGGTAGCCTTTATCCGGAAGGTAGATTTCAAACCAAGAGTGTTTCGTACTCCGCTTCATTATTGGATGTTGGAAATTCAAGTCTGATCATCTGCTCAATAGTTAGGCTATCTACTGAAATAAGGACTATTCCCAGTCCAGCTCAATGTTTATTAGAAGCTCCGTCCACAAAAAGCTTCCACATCTCTCCCTCGAACAACTTTTAACAAATAGATGGGTTTAAAAATGTCTTAAGGCCTAGAACTTTGATTATTTCTTCCAAGTTTTTGTCCATCATTTGTTTGTCAATCTCTTTGCTTGGTTGCCCTTCCATTTTCCTTTTAGGCATGTTATCGCAAATTGCATTTGTCGTTGGGCGGCTTACCTTATCACCCCTTGGCAATGTGTTATTAACCTCAGTGAGAGGTGTAACCACTGCCAGGCTCAATGGCACATTGCATGGTTCCTCCGCTTGAGGTGGTAATTTAACTTGTTGGTAAGTGGTGGGAGGTCACGCTATTCTCGCGGCACTTGCCCCCATTTGTTTAGTTTCTTCGGTCAAGTCAACCAGGCAAACAGAATGACTTCCTAGAGCGAACTCCGCCACAAAGTCTGCTAACTCTTGGGCTTTTATTGCCGTTCTAGGTTGAAACTTGATGTCAAATTGTCCTAACTCCACTGCCCATTTCAAAATCCTTCCAGAAAAGTCTGCCCTGTCGAATAGGGCTTTCAAAGGAAATATGGTCAACACCACCACAATGTGCTCATGGAAGTAGTGCGGTGACTTCCCTGATGCCATAATTAAAGCCAAGGCTAGTTTCTTTAGTGGCAAGTATCTTGTTTCGACACCTAACATTATCTTGCTCATATAGAAGATGAGCAAGTGTTGTATTCTTTCTGCTCGCACTAACACCACACTAACGACATACTGGGAGACTGCCAGCTATAAGTAGAGCTCTTCTCCAGGTACTGGCGTCACTAGAAGCGGTGGAGAAGATAAGTATTCCTTTAAGCTTGCTAGATCTTGGTCACATTCTTCGTCCCACTTGAACTTTGCTTTGAATGCCTAGAAGAATGGTTTACATCGGTCTGACGACTGACTTATAAACCTGTTTACCGTGGTAGCTAACCATGTCAGATGTTCCGACTCCTTAACAGTGTTTGGCCGTTCAAGCTCTTGAATGACCTTGATTTGGGAAATATCTGCTTCTATGCTGCGATTGGTCACCAAGAAGCCTAGAAATTTGCCTGATCTCATGCCAAATGCACACTTGGATGCATTTAGTTGCAGCTTGTGAGTCTTCAGAATTTGGAACATGTCTGCTAGGTCATTGAGATGGTTTCACTCATCCTTTCTCTTAAACACCATGTCATCGATGTAATCTTCTATTGTTTTTTCTAACAATGGCACAAACATTTTAGTGATCATTCGTTGAAATGTTGTCTCTGCATTCTTTAGGCCAAAGGGCATGACCTTGTAACAGTACAACCCTGTTAGAGTCGTGAAGGATGTGAATCCTAGTCTGGTTCATATATAGTAATCTAATGGTATCCACGATATGCATCAAGAAAGCTAAGTCGATTGTGTCCTATAGTTAAGTCCACCAATTGGTCCATCCTTAGTAAAGGAAAGCTATCATTTGGGTATGCTTTGTTGACTGTTTTCTAGTCCACACAAATTCGCCACTTGCCATTCTTTTTTGGCACCACCACTGTGTTTGAAATCCACTTGGGATAATGAACTTCTCTGATTGCCCCTGCTTCCAGTAGGTTTTCCACTTCTTCAGCCACTACTTTGTCGTAGTGTAGAGCCGATCTGCGAGTTCTTTGTATAATCAGTCTGGTGATGGGGTTGACATTGAGTTGATGACATATGAAGTTTGGATCAATGCTAGGCATGTCGTATGGCGTCCAGGCAAACACTTCAAGATTAGAGACCAAAAAATCCATGATCTCCTTTCTATTAGTGCTAGACAAAGATGAGTCAAACAAAAAGAACTTCTCTGGGTCGCTCTCATCAATCCTCACTTCCACCAGATCTTCCACGGTCTTCTGTTTAGTTGACTTGCCGACATCTACAAACATTTCATTGCTTTTCGGTTCCTCTACCATTTGTACAAACCCTTTGGTAGCTTGGCTGCTATTAAATATCATGAATCATTCATTGGATATGATTTGGTCTCTCAAGACCTCTTCAATTACTCTGGCTTTGTTTGGGAACCGCATTACTTGATGGTAGGTTGAAGCTACGACTCGTATGATGTGCAACCATGTGTAGACACCCCATTTTTGACCGACCTTAAGACTCAGACGTCACCGATTGAGCGCTCGGTGATGTTGCATATTGTGCTCATTCAGAAGTCTCAGAGTCGCGTCAGGCGCCCGCCTCCCGATTTCGAACCTTCTTCTATCGATTTTCTCTCTGCCATTTTCTTTCTTGAGGAGAGGGAGAGGTCCCGTAGACCATCTCTCAGTGGCCGTGAGCTACATTTCGTGGCCGTAGGCCATTTTGCCCATTTCGGAGCTCGGTTCCCGATTTTCGGAGCCGTCAGGCCGTGTGCCTCGGTTCGGGACCACTCCATTTCTCTAAAATCTTCAAGTTTTGGTGCCTTTTGTTCATCATCATCAAGCACTACCACCACCACTCCATTTCCAGCAACAAGAAGAGGTTCTTAGAGGCTTAGAAACAACATTTCTCAAGTCAAGAAGCAAGGAAAGAAAGGTCTTCAAGGGTAAGTCTCAATTTCTCTCTTTTACACCATTTTCTTGCCTCTTTTCTTAACCCTACTTGCTCACTGTTTTGAGCTCCGACCAATACTGAAAGTGGTCCTCTTTTGAGCTATTCTTGATGTTTGTTTAAGGGCTCAACCTTGTTTGAGCCCTCTATCTTACACTTCCTTCAATATCCCTCTTATATGCCATTATTTTGCATTGAATATTTGGCCTATGTGTGATCTGATTCGGAGCATCTCATGAACTGATATTGTACTTATTTTGAGCCCCTCTTCAACATTGAAGAAGGGCTCAACCCTGTTTTCATGCTCCATATGCAAGTTTCTTTGAACCAATGTTTTGTCCTTGTTTTTGCATGCTTTTTATGGCCTATGAGTGATCTGTTTTCGAGCATTAGGAAAACTGTGAGTGGGCCTATTTTGAGCCCCTATTCAACATTGAAGAAGGACTCAACCCTTTTTGGCCTTTCTATCATGCACTTGTTTCATAATCTCTCATATTTACCGTAAAATTGCATGATTTTTTTAGCCCCTTTTTGATCTGATTTGGAGCATGTCATGAACTGTGAGTAGGTTTATTTTGGGTCCCTCTATAACATTGTAGAAGGGACCAACCTTGTTGGGGGCCTCCATGTTATACTTGCCTTTATATCCCTCTTTGGCCCCCATTTTTGCATGCTTTTTTAAGCCTATCTAGATTCTGTTTTCGGCCATCATCAGTACTGAAAATATCCATATTTTGGCCTTCTTGTCATATTTAATTAAGGGTTTTTTCTGGTTTGGTGAATTCTTGGTATACTTCTCTTTATAACCCTCTTTTGGCTCATATTTTGCATGCTATGTTGAGCATATCTACATACTGTTTTGAGAGTTTTTATAAGCTGTAAATGTTCATATTTTCAGTCACTCTTCAATGTTGTAGAACTGTATTTTTCAGTTTGAGCATTGCATATACCACCTGCTTCATTATTCCCCTCTTTTCCCCCATTTTTGCACGCTATTTTTGCCATACTTGTGATTGTTGTTTGGCCATGCTTTGCACTGGAAAAATGCTAGTTTAGGGGCTTTCTAGCATCCTTCTTTACACTTCATGTCCATATTGTGCATGTTTGGCATAGCTGCAAGTCATTTCGGGTACTTAGCATAACATTTCGGGCATCGGGTGTAATTTTGCTATAATTCGGGGGCTGTTTTGCATCATTTTGGCTGCTGAAAATTGCATTTCCCCATGTGCCATATGCCACGTCTCATTTCGTATGCCATTGCATTGCATATGCATTGTTCGCTTTATGTGTCTGCAGCACGATTTCGAGGCACCTCATTTTCATCTCACGGCCTCTTATGTGAGTGTGGCTGAGGCTCTCTCATGTTAGTGTAAGTCCATTTTGCATTCTGTATGATATTTTAGTCTCATTGCATTGCATATGCATTCCCTCGGTTTGCATGCCCGTGTGCACGCATTTCGAGGCACTTCATTTTCATCTATCGGCCTCTTATGTGAGTGTGGCTGAGGCTCTCTCATGTTAGTGTAAGTCCATTTTGCATCCTGTATGTCATTTTTAGCATCATTGCATTTTGTATGCCATTGTTTCGGTTTATGCGTCTGTGCACGATTTCGAGGCATCGCACTTTATCCGACGACCTCTTATGTGAGTGTGCCGAGGCCCTCTCATGTTAGTGTAAGTCCAATTGCATTATGATGTCATTTTATGCCTTAGGATCATCGCTTGATTTGCGTGCTGCTGCACGATTTCGAGGCATCTCATTTTCATAGCATTGTGTATGCTAGGATTGCATTTAGTTGCATTCATGCATATCATGCATATTGCATCGTGTTCGATAGGAGTTAGCTGCACGGAAACGAGGCACGCTTTCGTACTGACGGAACGGGTCTCAATTCCCAAGTCACCGACACTCCGGATCATCCATGATGGAGTTAGGTTTTGTTGTAGCATTCATATGCATTCATCCTATATCGAGTTGTGCAATCCGATTCCTCGGCCATCATGCGTCGATATGCGTGATTGGTGGCACGAGGATCGAGACATGCATATATTTGTGAAATACATTGCTATGCCCCTTTCCTGCTCTCTGTTGCAGCAAAATGAGGAATCAGCAACTTTTCGGAGTCTGGCACGCATTTCGAGAAACATTGCAAACAGAGGCTAATTGGGGCATCCCAGTGGATTTCCGCGCAAAGCAGCTCAACATGCATCATTTCATTATCCGAAGTGGAGTCGAGGCAGCCCCTGGCTTGCATGCCAGTTTACAGCTTTCTTAGTTAATTTGTTAATAATTAGGAATTTGTATATTATTCGGACTGTATATTTCGGACTGTAATATTCTTTTATTCGGACTGTATTATTTATTCGGACCCTCTGCGCGAGGGCATAATTGTAATAAGTGTGGGTGAGTGTGATGTATGTCTTCCAACCCCACGTCTTTCTTCCCTTTTATTTACCCGCTTACGATGGTTAGATATAGGGCATATTTCAATTAGCATACAGTATGACAGCATGTTTGCATCATTCATCTGTTTTACACGCACTGGGCTCGGCACATCATACAAACTGCATTTGTATTTCAATTCCAAATTGAATACGTGTTAGTTGTAGCATTCCATATGCCATGTTTAGAATAGCCGAGCCTGCTATAGTTTGCATCTTTGCATGTGTTGCATTAGGCGTTTCAGTATATTTAGGATCATGCATGATTTCTAATGAGTTTCTGTTTTGGCTTGGAGTACTCGGTGAGTTTTATGCTTTAACATCCTTGCATGCGTGTGAGTGTTGCCATGAAAAGCATGCTTACCATGAGGCTATGTGCTTATGTGATATAACTGCCTTGGATGCCTGTGGGTGGAGGTTGAATTACTTGGATTGGGACAATTCATCAAATGTTTGTTTTAAGCCCATTAGATAGTGGCAAAATCATGTTTTCTAAGCCCACCTGAGGGTGGCAAATCCGCATCTTAGCCTACCTACGGGTAGCACCATCAAACCATTTTCAAACAAACAAACATAAAATGTTTAGTTCCAATTCAGGCGACCCAGTCTATACTTGTATGCTGTGCGCATCACATAGTAACCTAGGCTAATAACCGGAATAAGAACGCACAATGTTTTCAAAAACAGATATCATGGTTAGTAGAGGCCGGTCTTTGACCGGGCGAGCGGGGGTGCTCACGAAGTGACCTTCCCCAATCGTACCCAAGTTCCCGAGCCGAGACAACTTTAGTGATGACGGACACGTGGCCTTTGGCACCGAGTCAGGGTTTCCTAAATTTCCCATTAAAAAACATTTAGGTGGTGACTCTGTATCTGGCAAAGCAGTCCATGTTTGGCACTTCTTTCAAAATCTGTTTTCAAAACGATTTGCCGGATTTGGACTCTTTGGTTCAAGATTAAGAACCGTGACATTTGAGTCCTTCGAGCTGTAGTGACCCAATATCGAACCAGAACGGGGGGGAACTCGCACTCCCTTTCCCCCGGGATGCGTTCGGGGACGTCTACACCATGTTCTTCCAAGAATGATGTTGTAAGTGGATGGGACTTTTAAAATCGAAAACTCCACTTATTTGACCACCGAGCCAGCTTTAACCAGCAGAATAATCTTGCTAACTGGCCACTCTGGCATAGAGTTGAAACCTACTGAGAGAGACATGGCTGGCGCCAAGTCTTTGTCATCTAACTTTAATTGTTTGAAGGTTTCATAGTACATTATTTCGCATGAACTCCCTTGATCAATCAAGATCCTCTTGATATTGAAATTTTTGACGTGCAAAGTAACCACCAATGTGTCGTTATGGGGGTTTTGCAATCTTGCTAGGTCTCTGTTGGAAAAAGAGATGACATTCTTCGCTTTTGTTTTCCATTTCTTTATGGTCAGCTGAATACTTAACACTTCTCTCATGTGTTCTGCCTTTTTTTATCATCCCCTTGAGCTCGCAGACGCGCTCAGGCTCAATGATCCCATGGATCACGCCTTGTGGCGAACCATCTACCGACATTTCGTCTAGCATATTTTTATCATGAGGGGCTGGCCGAGCTCCCCTTTCAATGTAACGGTCCAAGTGGTCTACTGCCACCAGTTTTTCCAGATGCTGCTTCAATGGCGTGCAGTCCTTAGTTTGGTGCCCAACTTCATCATGGAAAGTGCATCGATATCTTTTATAGCCTCTCTGCGTTTTCTCCAATTTGGCAGGCCGCTGAACAAAGGATACATCACGTATCTCACTAAGTATTTGATAGATGGGCTTTTTTAAAAGCTATCGTGATGGTAGTGTGAACCTTTAACTTTTTTGCTTTGGTGTCCTCATCATTTGGCAGACTGCTATTTTAGTTCAGTCTTTCTTTTTTGCTGACCGTGATTACTTTAGCCATGGTTGTTTTGTCTAACATTGTTATCATGACAGACCTCGCCTTAGCACGAGCGCCATCCTCTTCTACCCTGATATGCTGATGCACTCTTTCCATTAAAGCTTCCATGGTAAGGGGGGTCATAGTCATGGAGTCTCTCAACCTATGCCCAGGCAAGCCACACTTGTACTGCACGATAGCTAGATTGGTGGGACATTTGCCAATCTGATTGAAGGTCTCCTAGTACCTATTATTGTAGGACTTCAACGTCTCTTTCTCGCCCATGTCAATGGCGAGCAATTGATCGACCTTCACAAGCGTCTTTGTGTTTGTCTTAAACCTGGTGACAAACGTTTCTGCAACCTACGCCCATGAGGCAATGTTGCCCTCTGGCAATCTCTTGAACCAAGTCAGGCCTAGGTTGCCAAGGCTTGACGAAAACAAGATGCACATCAAGGCTTCGTTTCTCCTGTGAATAGCCATCACTTGTCAAAAGTGGCTAAGGTGCATTTATGGATTTAACTTCTCGTCGTAGATCATGAACTTAGGCTGGTTAAAGCCTAAAGGCAGCAGTGCGTTCTCTATTGTTGGAACGAATGACGAGCTCTGTAATCTTGCCAGCATTCTGTCTGCTGGCTCATAGGCAAGGTGTAGCATTGACATTGCAACCTCAACGCTTCCATGCATCCTATGAGCCAATCGCTACAAAGCAAATACCTTTTGGGAGTTTTGCACCTGGGCAATTTCTCTCTTTCGTTCTTTTTCCTCTAAAACAGTCCACAGATCTTCCAATTTAGGCATCTCAATGTATCACGAAGAAGTTTTATGAGTGTGTGTAACAACCCTCGACCGACATCAGATAGCCAATCAATTATCTATCGACATCGCTAAACTGAACTGATAATGACTGATAAGTGAACTGGATGAACTACTGAACAAACTGAATGAAATTGAAACTGAAACTGAATGAGTTTGTCTATTGAATTGCGTGTTGCATCTGTTTGAGTGTATGATTATCTGTTTGCATTTTATGTTTAAACTGCTAATTGAAGGCCTTATCGGCGGCCGATTTAGAAACCGTTTGATGTTTTGTAATCAGCATAATATTTGTGATTTAATGATATTTTTATCTGAAAATTGATTAGGAATGATTAAAGTAGACTGGATTGAGCTAATTGAGAACTTAGGCTTATTTACTATAATGCCCTTGAGTGGACCATTTGTTTATTATTATTCATTGAACCTTATACACTAAGGAGACACATTTTGATCAGCCAATTCTTTCCCCATAACCGACCATAGAAGAGAAGTAGAGAGAGAGAGAGTTCATCTTGAAGAATTAAGCTCAAATTGTTAAAATTGCTAGAAGAACTTGAAGATTTGAGGCATGGATTGCTAGATTGAGCTCCTAGACTTGTAATTGAGACTTAGGTGAGTGAATTCATCTTCTCCTTGTTGAGTTTAAACTTCATTCTTGCATGATTCATGCATCATTGTAGAGCTAAGTTATGGAATTGTTCATATATGTTGGATTGAAGTCAAATTCATGCATGCATGTATATATTGGTGAGTTTGAAGTTGAGTTCATGGCAATTTGTCACATGCATGTTCATGGTATTGTTATAGTCCATGTTTTCAACTTGCTTTTCAAAGAATTGAGCTCTTTTGAGCGTGATTGGAAGCTTAAAATTGGTTTAAAGATCATGCATGTCATGTTTTGAAAGTGTTCTTGAAATTGAGTTTGAGTGAAACACCCTTGGGCCTTGATTTCTTAAATTGAGTTTTAAAACTTGTTATTCTATGTGTTTGAAAGAGTTTTCCAGAAAATGGGCCCAAGAGGATCGAATTTGGAGCATCAAAACTTGGTTTGAAACTCAGAGGTCCAAACTGGATTTTCCAGAATTTGGACGTCCGCCGAGCGGGGAAGTGCCGCCGAGCGGAATTCATGCTCCCAAGATTTTCTTGCATTGTTTTACATTTCGCCGAAAGGGATTTTAGCGCCGAGCGGAAAATCGCGATCCAAAGATTTTTTGCACTTTCATCACCGCCGAGCGGCGGAATGTATGCTCGAGCGTGGCCTTTAGCTTGTCCGCCGAAAGGGAAACTCGCGCCGAGCGAGGCCCCGTTTCAATCAAAAATTTCAAATTGTTTTCTAAGTGCATTTTTGCATACTCATAACATACTAAACATTCTTAGGCCTAGTTTAAAGCACCTTAATGAGGATGTAGACATAGAACCACACCGAGGAATTTAGGATTTAATTATCATCCTTTCCAAATCAGAAACTTAGTGTGTGTTCTATTTGTTTGATCGCTTAGGGTTGACTCTCTGGGACGCCATTTAGCTATCGATAGCCCAATCACCGTGAGTAATGATTGTGTAAAGATATGTTCAAAATGGTTATATTTGATTGAATCGAATCAAGCATCGAATCGATATTGTTTATAGAATGAATGTATGTCCTGATTTCGAATCAGACAGGCATCCTTAGCACCCATCGTTATTGACTTTACAGAGCTCGCTTGCTTTGTGGAACCATACCGATTGATGGCCATCATTATTGTTGGGTTCATATGTCCGGTCCTTTGGACCTATCGCTTATAGCCTAATGGATGTACCACATATGACTGATTGATTGAAATACTGATTGACTGAAATACTGTATAATGAATTGAATTCATTATTGTAAGGACATTCATTCATAACCTCTTTACGCTTTATGTTATTCATCGGGCTTTAGCTCACTGCTTATATATATATGTAGGTGCTCACCACTGCACCGGCTAGGAGCGTGATTGGTCCCCGCTTTGTCACCAAATTATGTGCCTCATCGTGAGGTTCCGAGACGCCATGCCATGGCTTGGGGTGTTTTTGTTTCCCCGTCTCCCATCAGATTGTACCTTTTGTATACAATCGCTTGATCAGATCGTTATCGAGGATTAAGTCCCCGCATCGAATGTCTCAGAATGATTGTGTATATCAGACCGTAGTGAATGCATAAATGTATGAAAATGTTTTTGGCATACGATTAACACACTCTATGGACACTAGTTTTACTATTTTGGCTTCCGCCAGTTCGAACTCAGATTTATCAGATATCGATTATGTGCCTTTGGTAATCTCGACATCGCCGCCATTGTGCTAAACCCATAGGGCCGGTTTGGGTCGTGATGATTGGTATCGAGCGATACTTAACCACGAGTTATACCGCACACACGTGTCCAAATGAGCTATAGGGTGTCCTAGAAAAGCAATTAGGCATCTCATGAATTTGAAAAGTGTGTGCTTATGACCGATCGATTATATGTTAACGTGTTAAATCGTAATTGTACAACCGCTTATAATGATAATCGTATAATCGCTATAGTGAAATGGATAATGCAAATGAAATCAAGCATCATCCTCGACGCCGTAATGGCTGCACTTGAACAAATGATGGGACCGATAATCGAAAGACTAACAACAACAACCAACAAATTTCACCTCCTCCTCCGGCAACCGAATGTAATGTATGTGAATGTGAATGCTAATGAGGTGGATATTATTGCCGACTCGTAATTCAAGAAAATGAAACCGCCATTCTTTCAGGAGGCTTAGAACCGTTAAAGGTCAAGCTTGGGTTCTTGAGACCAAAAGTTGTTTGAGGTTTTTCCGTGCTCAAGCAAACAAAGTTTTGTTAGCAACCTTCACCCTTCGTGAAGAAGCCGTAAGATGGTGGATGTTGACCCGTAATGCAAATACCATTCTCGACTTGGGCTCACCAAGGAGTCCTTCTTGAAAAGTATTTCCAAAGGCATCGTGATGTAAAAGTGACCGAGTTTGAACAATGAGACAGGCAAAACATCTCAAGGTTTAGTATGAGAAGCAATTTACCGAACTTGCTAGGTATGCACCACATATGGTGGATACCGATTATAAGAAGGCCAGGAGGTTTGAAGGCGGCCTTAGTGTTGCTATCCAGGACCGAATAAATGTTTTGAAAATGCTAACTTATGTAGGTGTTCTCGACCGGGCATTGATGGCCGAGACAAATATTGCAGCAGTGAAACAATCTGAAACACCGACAACTGAGTGGCAAGGCAAAAGACAGGGTTTTAAGTTTAAGAAGGGTAAGCATAACCCAGCGAATAAGAAACAGAATACGGGGTCGACTACTAGTCCCAGCCAAGGGAGTGGATTTACTCCACCCTGTTCCACATGTGGCAACAAGCACAAAGGGGTTTGCTACCAGATTTCTGGAGCTTGTTTCAAGTGTGGCAAGGTGGGCCACAGAATCAAAGATCGCCTTCGCTTCCACCGCTAGTAGCAAAGGCACTGAGCGCAAAGAAAGATCAAATGTAGCGCCAAAACCGAACCCCAAAGCTACCGGGAAAGAGCCTATGAGGCAGGGCCGAGTGTTTGCCCTAGTACCGGGAGACGTGCAAAACACCGAGACCGTTGTGTCGTATCCTCTATCTGTGCTCGTAATGCTTATGTATTGATTGATTCGGGTCTACACATTCTTATGTGTCGATGCTTTTTCGCAGAAATTGAATAGACCCTTAGAACCCATGAACTATTTGCTAGTCAGATTATCACCTGTTGGGGATCCATGACATGTGCATATATGTATCCCGCCAGAGATTATTGTTGGGGATATGCATCTGTTTATTGATTTACTACCATTGAACATAGACCACTTTGATGTAATATTGGGGATGGATTGGCTACAAAAATATCATGCCACTATAGACTGTGTAACAAAACAAGTAGTTTTCCGTCCACCGGGTTTGCCCGAATTTGTGTTTAATGGGAGTGGAGTAGTACCTCCTCCATATCTGATTTCTTCTGTAAAAGCTGTCAAATTGATTAGAAAGGGGTGTAAGGGATATCTGTGTTCCGTATTGACTGTATCTGCTAATGATAATGTTAAAACTGATGTGAATTGTATTCCTATAGTCAGAGAATTCCCAGATGTATTTCCAGATGAATTGCCAGGGGATTTAATTGACAGGGAAATCGAATTTATTATGGATGTGGTTCCGGGTACCAAATGACATCTAAAGCCCCTATAGAATGGCCCAATCGAATCAAAGAATTGAAGGTACAATTGCAGAACTGTTAGACAAGAAGTTTATCGCACTCCAAGACGTCACCGTGGGTGCACCTGCTTTTGTTTGTAAAAAGAAAGACGGCTCACCGAGACTGCATTGATTACCGTGGAATCAATAAGGTAATCAGAAGAATAAATATCCATTACCGCGTATTGATGATTTATTTGACCACATAGGTGCACAAGTGTTTTCCAAGATTGATCTTAGATCGGGTATCACCAATTGAAAGTCAAACCTAAGACATTGATAAACGCTTTAACGAGGTATGGCCACTGAATTTTTAGTTATGCCGCTCGGGTTACGAATGCCCCGCCGCATTTATGGACCTCATGAATGTAATTTTAAACCATACCTTGACGATTTTATTGTGGTATTTATTGATGACATATTGATCTATTCTAAGATCAGAGAAGAACATGAACATCATCTCGAGACTTGCCCCGCAAACCTTAAGAGAATGTAAATCAGATGCTAAACCTGCCTAAATGTGAATTTTGGCTTGATCATATAATGTTTTTGGGACATGTTGTTAGCAAAGATGGGATTTCTGACCCGTAAAATTGAAGTCAGAGTGAATCGCCTAGACCAACGAATGTAATCAAGTCCAAGCTTTTTGGGATGGCCGATATTACAGAAGATTTGTCAAAGATTTCTCCAAAATTGCCCTACCACTGACTCAGTTGACGCAGAAAGGGATATCATTTGACTGGACTGACCAAAGAGAATCAGCATTTCAAGAATTGAAAACCCGACTTGTGACTGCACCGATTTTGACTCTACCTTCAGGTACGGATGGTTATCTCAGATTTAGTGATGCTTCTCATAAGGGTTTGGGGTGTGTTTTAATGCAGAATGGGAGAGTTATTGCTTATGCTTCCCGACAGTTGAGACCGTATGAAAAGAACTACCCTACCCATGATTTAGAACTTGCCGCGGTAGTGTTTGCACTGAAAATCTGGCGTCACTATTTGTATGGAGCAACATGTGAAGTATATATCGACCACAAGAGCTCAAGTACTTTTTCACTCGTATGAATCAATATGAGACAACGGAGATGGTTGAACTAATCAAAGATTATGACCCATGATATTGTATCATCCGGGAAAAGCCAACACCGCTGCCGATGCTTTGAGCCGAAAAATCGATTGCCAACTTAGCCTGCATCGATCGACAGAAAAGAGTTGCTTCTTGATCCGAAAAGTCTGAAATTGAAATTGTTTTGAAGGAACAAGGTGGAACCTTAGCTGCTATTTCTGCCCAACCAGCATTGATTGAAGAGATTAAGGAGAAACAACAACTTGATGATTTCTTGAAAAAGGTTATTGAAGAAAGAGATTCAAAACCGAGACCGGGGTTCAAATTTGAGAACAATGTACTGAAATTTCAAGATAGACTGTGTGTTCCAAATGACATTGAATTGAAAAGGAGAGTTTTACAAGAAGGCCACAGTTCGAAGTTTTCTATTCACCCAGGGAATACGAAAATGTACCAAGATTTGAAACAGAATTTCTGGTGGCCGGGAATGAAGAAAGAAATTGCCGACTTTGTGTCTAAATGTCTTCACTGCCAACAGGTCAAGGCTGAACATCAACGACCTGCAGGCTTACTGCAACCCTTGCCCATACCAGAGTGGAAATGGGAGCATATCACGATGGATTTTATCGTTGGATTACCTCGCCCGTGAAAGGTATGGACTCTATTTGGGTTATTGTTGATAGATTGACTAAATCGCACACTTCCTACCGGCCAAGACGATTTATAATGCAGATAGATTGGTCATATCTATATTGATGAGAT
This sequence comes from Camellia lanceoleosa, assembly GCA_025200525.1. Classification (NCBI taxonomy): domain Eukaryota; kingdom Viridiplantae; phylum Streptophyta; class Magnoliopsida; order Ericales; family Theaceae; genus Camellia; species Camellia lanceoleosa. The sequence continues at coordinate 158,943 of JANUSC010000315.1, read as the reverse complement.
TGTGAGATTGCATGGAGTGCTCAGATCTATTGTTTCGACAGGATTCAAGTTTACATCGAGAATCGGGCAAAGCTTACAGACTGCACTGGGTACCGAATTGAGGTCGAGTAGTGCCTATCATCCTCGTGACAGATGGTCACGAAAGGACCATCCAGACTCTAGAGGACCCATCGAGAATGTGTGTTCTTGACTTTCGTGAAATTGGGAAAGTCATTTGTCGCTTACAACAACAATGCCTACCATTCGAGTATCGGTATGGCGCCTTTCGAGGCATTGTATGGCAGAAAGTGTAGATCTCCAATTTGCTGGGCAGAAGTTGGAGATGGGCCTTTGCTTGGGCCCGAGATTGTTTATGAAACAACCGAGAAAGTGAAACTGATACAGCAAAGACTGAAAACTGCACAGAGTAGACAGAAGAGTTATGCAGATGTCAGAAGACGAGATAGAGAATATGAAGTGGGTGATCACGTGTTTGTGAAAGTGACACCAATGAAAGGCCAGACTCGCTTTGGAGTCAAAGGCAAGTTAGCGCCAAGGTATGTCGGACCGTATCAGATTATTGAGAAAATCAATCCGGTGGCGTATCAAGTTGCGCTCCCTCCTGAAATGGAGCATATGCATAACGTCTTCCACATTTCGATGTTGAGAGACTATCTTCGAGATCCGTTTCATGTGATTGAGCCTACCCGTATCGTGTTGAGTGATGACTACACTTATGAGGAACGGCCTATACAAATTGTAAACCGACGGACCAAGAAACTAAGGAACAAGGAGATTCCGCTAGTGAAAGTTGATTGGCAGAACCATGGTGGTGTGTACGCCACTTGGGAAAGGGAAGATGACATGGCTAGGCGATATCCTGATTTGTTCCCGTTGAATCCTGTTTTCTTCCAGACTGAAGGTAACTCGAGTTTAGAGGACTAAACTCTTTATAAGGAGGAGATCAGAATAACCTCGTGACCGACATCAGATAGCCACCGAATTATCTACCGACATCGCTAAACCGAATCGATAATGACTGATAAGTGAACTGGATGAACTACTGAACAAACTGAATGAAATTGAAACTGAAACTGAATGAGTTTGTCTATTGAATTGCGTGTTGCATCTGTTTGAGTGTATGATTATCTGTTTGCATTTTATGTTTAAACTGCTAATTGAAGGCCTTATCGCCGGTCAATTTAGAAACCAATTGATGCTTTGTTATCAACATAATATTTGTGATATAATGATATTTTTATCCTAAAATTGATTAGGAATGATTAAAGTAGACTGGATTGAGCTAATTGAGAACTTAGGCTTATTTACTATAATGCCCTTGAGTGGACCATTTGTTTATTATTATTCATTGAACCTTATACACTAAGGAGACACATTTTGATCAGCCAATTCTTTCCCCATAACCGACCATAGAAGAGAAGTAGAGAGAGAGAGTTCATCTTGAAGAATTAAGCTCAAATTGTTAAAATTGCTAGAAGAACTTGAAGATTTGAGGCATGGATTGCTAGATTGAGCTCCTAGACTTGTAATTGAGACTTAGGTGAGTGAATTCATCTTCTCCTTGTTGAGTTTAAACTTCATTCTTGCATGATTCATGCATCATTGTAGAGCTAAGTTATGGAATTGTTCATATATGTTGGATTGAAGTCAAATTCATGCATGCATGTATATATTGGTGAGTTTGAAGTTGAGTTCATGGCAATTTGTCACATGCATGTTCATGGTATTGTTATAGTCCATGTTTTCAACTTGCTTTTCAAAGAATTGAGCTCTTTTGAGCGTGATTGGAAGCTTAAAATTGGTTTAAAGATCATGCATGTCATGTTTTGAAAGTGTTCTTGAAATTGAGTTTGAGTGAAACACCCTTGGGCCTTGATTTCTTAAATTGAGTTTTAAAACTTGTTATTCTATGTGTTTGAAAGAGTTTTCCAGAAAATGGGCCCAAGAGGATCGAATTTGGAGCATCAAAACTTGGTTTGAAACTCAGAGGTCGAATCTGGATTTTCCAGATTTTGGACGTCCGCTCGAGGGGGGGAAGTGCCGCTCGAGCGGGGAATTCATGCTCCCAGTATTTTCTTGCATTGTTTTACTACCGCCGAAAGGGGATTTTAGCGCCGAGCGGAAAATCGCGATCCAAAGATTTTTGCACTTTTCATCACCGCCGAGCGGCGAATGTATGCTCGAGCGTGGCCTTTAGTGCTTGTCCGCCGAAAGGGGAAAACTCAAGGCCGAGCGAGGCCCTGCTCATCGAAAAATTTCAAATTGTTTTCTAAGTGCATTTTTGCATCCTCATCGCATCCTAGGCATTCTTAGGCCTAGTTTAGAGCACCTTAATGAGGATGTAGACATAGAACCACACCGAGGAATTTAGGATTTAATTATCATCCTTTCCAAACCAGAAACTTAGTGTGTGTTCTATTTGTTTGACTGCTTAGGGTTGACTCTGGGACGCGCTCTAGCTATCGATAGCCCAATCAACGTGAGTAACAGATTGTGTAAAGATATGTTCAAAATGGTTATATTTTGATTATCGAATCGAATCTGCTTATCGAATCGATATTGTTTATAGAATGAATGTATGTCCTGATTTCGAATCAGACAGGCATCCTTAGCACCCATCGTTATTGACTTTACAGAGCTCGTCGGTTTCCTTGTGGAACCATACCGATTGATGGCCATCATTATTGTTGGGTTAAGGCCTTGCCCTTTTGGACCTACTGCTTATAGGCTAATGGATGTACCACATATGACCGATTGATTGAAATCTTGATTGATCAAATATCAAAGATTGAAATATCAGATAATGAATTGATTTCATTATCAGAAGGACATTCATTCATAACCTCTTTACGCTTTATGTTATTCACTGGCTTTAGCTCATCGCTTATATATATATGTAGGTGCTCACCACCGCATCAAGCTAGAGCGTGAATTGGTCCCGCTTTGTCAAATTTATGTGCCTCACCGTGAGGTTCCAGACGCCATGCCATGGTGGGGTGTTTTTGTTTCCCACCGTCTCCCCATCAGATTGTACCTTTTGTATACACTGCTTGATCTGCATCATATCGAGGATTAAGTCCCCGCATCAATGTCTCAGAATGATTGTGTATATCAGATCGTAGTGAATGCATAAATGTATGAAAATGTTTTTGGCATACAGACAATACACTCTATGGACACTAGTTTTACTGCTTTTGGCTTCCGCCAGCCCGAACTCAGATTATCAGATATCGATTATGTGCCTTTGGTAATCTCTTGACATCGCCATTCTGCTAAACCCATAGGGCCGGGTTTGGGTCGTGACAGTGTGCGAAGGTCAATAATTGCTTCCCTTAGTGTATAATCTTTCGGACCTTGTCCTCTTAGACCTAGAGTAACGAGTTCTAAAAGTCATTGAATAGGTGTCGCATGTCTTGAGGCTTCTACTCTTAGAATGTGTGGGCATGACATAACCATCTCGATCTCTAGAAACCACGAGATTGCATTCGTCCCTCGCGAATCTCCACAGCAACCACGCCCTTGCATTTCACCTGGTGCTTCAAAACCTCAATGTCTGCAGCTATCCTTCTTATTAACTCGTTTTGCTCCTTCACACGATCCTCCAGAACCTGGGTATCTGTTCTTTGCCTTTGTTCATCTAGGCTTTGGGAGTAGCGAGGGCTCCAACCCTGCTTTTCTCGCACGCCCTTTGTGAGGGTTCCGTTGCTGAGGATCTAATTCTGCTATAGGCGGAGCAAGAGGCAAATCATCATGCTTCTTGTTCGCATCTGGCGTTTGGCCATCAATGGCAGATTAAGGCAGATCTTCGTTGTGCGCCCTTAACTCTTACTGAAGGAACACATGATCAAAAGGTAAGTTCTTTGAGTTTTTCGACAGATGACGCCAATTGTACAAGCACGAAACAATCTTCTCTTGTATAATCTTGTTGATCAAGCTTGCACTCCTTCAAACATCGTTGTAACACCTAAAACCATAAATGTGAGCTTGTCAACGGGTGTGTGTCGAAAACCCCTTTGATGTCTAAATCAGCAAATTGACTAAGAGGCAAAAGATCTATGAATTCGGGAGTATAAATTGAAAGGGTTTGGTTTGAGCTTTTATAGATTTCACATGACACAATCCTAGTAGGACTCTAACTCTCCTTTGTAAAGTTTTCTTAGGAATCACATTTTTAAAGGATAATGCTTTTGCTTTGACACCCTTCTCACTGCAAGCCAAGTGAGATGGCATAACTCTTTGCTTGGCTACCGTCGTGCAACTGGACTACCTTTGTTCTGTTCTCCATTAGCTTAGCTGTGCAACACGTAGTGTCGTGCAGCATGTACATGGCGTACCACCAAGCTGATAGTGTGTGACTATACTCTTAGCTCAATTAATCCTTTTACCTCGCCCTGTTTTGACCGCCTTCGCTCGTAGCTCAATTCAATCCTTGACTAACATTAAGAAGTAGCTAGGTCCCAGGATATGGATCTTTACTAGTCCGATCAAACATCTTTGCTCGACCTAGTCTCTGTTTGGCCCCAAAACCGTGATATCTCAACTCATAGCTCGCCCCACTATGCGGCCTAGCTCTTGAAGACAATTCCAACTAGCTTGGTCCAATTTGGCTACACAAATTATCCTTTCAAGAAGGTAGTAAAATAATTTCAAATGCATGAAAGTATAACATTTCTTTTGCACAAATTAGTGCATGTGCCATTTGTACCTTCGTGAATTTCAAATTATTTTACCATTCTCCTAAATTTTAATAAGAGATTTTTTTTATATTTTAAATTTAAATAACTTTTATATACAATACATTTTTCTATTAGGGTGTATCAAAAAATCCCAAATAGTGATCTTATGATTTTTTTTTTTTTTAAAGATCCAAAGGTCCATTTCTTGTGAATTTTACAAAGGATCAAGTATAAATGAGCATGTATTATGTGTTGAGAAACAAATATGAATTTTCTTATAATGTTGAAATTACTAAACGTGACACTTCAAAAATAAACTCCTTAGTGCACTATTCTCAAACGTAACACTCAAATGTAATACATTATAAAACTCTTTAGTGTATTTTTCCTAAACGTAATACTTCAATCAATATAACATAGTGCTTTTCCCAAATGTAACACTCAATTAAATGTAACACACAAAAACTTCTTAGTGTACTTTTTTTTAAATGTAGCACTCTAATGTAGTACTTCAGTGTGACACTAGAAAGCCACACTTACAGAAATGTAAATTTCCACACTCGGCTAGCACTTTAGTGTGACACTAGAAAGCCACACTTACACAAATGTAAATTTCCACACTCGGCAATCTACACTTCAGCCACCAATTTCTCCAAAAAGAATATTTCACATCTCACCTTTCCATTCTCATCTAAAAAACGAATCAAAAAATTAAAAAAATGAATCACAAAAAGACATTCACTTAAACTTAAACGACATTAAATCAAATATATATAACTTTTTAAACCATAAAGGACTAATTAATTCATAAAAAAATTCTTAGGATTAAGTGGATTAACATTTCCGCATATGAGATTTATGGATAAATTCTCCATTCTATTATTGGAAATAAATTTTGGTAATTTATTTACAGCTTTTACTATTGGGGCCTTTAGTAAATGAAGTTTTTTTTTTGGTTTGTTTTGGTTTAACTGGACCTTTGCATGGGGAGATTTTTTTTTCAAGACTTTAGACAGTAATTGAATTAATTTTTAAGAAGAGATTTTTTTAAATTTAAATAACTTTTATGTACAATACATTTTTCTATTATGGGAAATAAATTTTGGTAATTTATTTACAACTTTTACTATTAAGGCCTTTAGTAAATGAAGTTTTTTGTTTTTGTTTTTGAGTTTAACTGGGCCTTTGTATGGGGAGAAATTTTTTTTTTTTTTCTAGACTTTTAGATAATTGAATTAATTTTTAAGAAAAAATTAAATAGGTCATTTTTTTAATAAAATTTTTATTGAGTCTTATTAACACATGAAAAAGTTTATTATGTATTAGGCCTTGTTTGGGATGTGCTAAAAAAGTCAAAAAATCACTATCCTATTTAAGTCACATCACCTCTCTACTACATCACTTCAAACCCAATCCATACCCAACCCATATTTCATAAAAAGTCAAAAACTGCACTTATTTAGATCATTCCAAATCACCTCTTAATATGACTCCGTGAAAATTTTATTGGAAAAGTATGATTTATTGATTTTTTTAGCCTTTAGGATTAGGACCTTTAAACAATTTGTTTTATTGGACTCTTGGATGAAGAGGTTTCTTATGGACTTTCAAATAAAAATGTGCATTTAGTATTTATGATAAGAAATACTTGACAATAAGATTTTTTTTTTTTTTTTTTTTTTTTTTTTTTTGAATTTCAAGACAAGAATTTTTTTTTTAGATAAACATTATTTTTTGGGTCTTAAACATTATTTTAGATAATATTACAATGCTTTTACTTGTGTAAATAATAAATATTTGTATTAAAGATTACATCAACAGATTACCATAATATTCTCTCTAGTCAAAAGTTGCTGAGATATACCGCACTAATCAGATTTCATAAATCCAAAATGAACAAATTATAGATAAATATCGCAACGTTTAGAGTTCTTAAAATTTTACAAAAAATAGTTTTGATAAAAAAGAAATTGAAAAATAATTAAAAAAAAGCTTATTATTTTTATATACTTTTCTTTTTATAAAAAAAAAAATCAAAAAAAAAAAAGAACAAAATTTGAAAGGGGGATTTATTGGGAGATTTTTTTTCAAATTTTATATGTCCCAATTAGTTCATAACATATTACTGTATTTTAATAAGTCTTATTATTTGGTTATTTGATTTACTAAATTCTAATTTTCATATTTAAGGTTTTTTATGAATACTTTTATCTTTACAAATATTTTTGAACGCTTAGTAACTTGGTGATATGAACATTCATATTTTATAATATAAATGTTTACATTAATATGAATATTATTATTAAGAGTATCTAGATAATTATGTCACCCATACAAATTATTAGAATATAAAAAAATAATTTAAATTAAATAGAATATAAGTAAATAAAAAAAAATTTATGAATAAAAGACCCCAATTTGAAAGTCAACCAGATTTTTGTCATCACTTTGTACAAGCGCCCATGTGAATAATTGTGATTGATTTTTTTTATTATTTATGAATCAGTAATAATTTTCTAAAACTACAACTGATCTGTAATTTCTTCTTTTTTATTTAGATTTTTTTTTTCTATTTTTTTTAAATTAGTGATAAATTTTATTAAGTTTATGAATCAGTAATAAATATTTTTTAAAGGCGTCACTAATTTATAATTTTTTTTTCTTTTCATTTGGAATTTATTATTGTAAAATAATAAAAATAAATAATACTATTTTATCATATTTCCATGAAAACAGTTTTAAAAAAAAGGGGAATTACAAAAAATATTTACAAAAAGGTCAAAAAGAAATTATAATTATAATTATTAATATTTATAATGTTTATCACCTTTTATGTAAATATATTTTGTGATTATCAAATATGTGAAATACCCCCTCAAAAAAATCAGTAATATAGTGCAATGTTTTGTAGACTTACCCTCCGTTTGGGAAGTAGGTTGGTTTTTAATTTTTTGGATTTTTTGGCTATTTTAGCTTGAGCTAAAAAGTTTGGTTTGGGAAGGACTTTTTGATTTTTTTTGTGAGAGAAGAGTGTAATGATTATGAATTGGATGTGATGTTTTGTTTGTTGTAACAAAAATAGCCTATTTTGTCTTTTGTGGCTATTTTAGCCACAAATCAACTTGCCAAACAACACAGAAGTTTGGAAATGAAATAAATATTGGGTCCAGCTTGTCTCAAGTTGAGATCAAGACTAGACCCGTCCAGTACGGCCCATGGGATCTATTTTTTGGGCTTGTTTTGATAATTCGAACCGTTCAATGTGTAGAACTCGTCAAGTACTATATGTTTATAAAAAATCACGTTGATCGGATATCAATAGCTATGTAATCAAATTAGTTTTGTATAAAAAAAAATGAACGGTGAAAAAATTAACGGTTGATAAAAAACTATTTTGTTCACATAGCTATCGATATCCGATCAACGTGATTTTTTACAGACATATAGTAATCGACGAGTTCTACACATTGAACAGTTTGAATTATCAAAACGGGACCCGTGATAGGTCCTACGAGCCCAACAACACGATCCAGTCCGATCTTGAACTGGACCAAAGCCACTGCATAAATATTTCTGGTTCCACCATTAATGGATGCTCTAAATCAACTGTTACAATGGCAGAACCTAAATTCAAAAGAAATCAATTACAGACAATATTATGAATCCAAAGAGTAACCCAACTGATTTGCTAGTGTGATTACTAGTATCTGAATTACTTTATCAAATAATTTATGAATAATTGTATGTATTCAAATTTACTATGAAGCTTGATACAAAGATCTGTTTCAAAATTCCTCCTCGTTAAAAAAAAAAAAAAAAAAATTAAAACTCAGAATCAATGTAAACAGTTGAACTCAAGACATTGGTGTTCTCTAGGGTGTTGACGGATCGGATTTAGTCAGATGGCCTCTCACCTGCCATCTCTCCGAATTTAGGCGGATTAAGAAAAATACATCAACATCGTCCGCTCAAACTATTGAAATAGTCTACTCTATAGTAGATTAGTTCATGCCCTTCTATTTTAACGGATCAGGCACCCCTAGTGTTCACAAATTCAGCATCAGAAACCACCGAGACTTCGATTTGGCTAATCTCATCTTCATCAATCGGAGCTGGAAGATTAAGATCAATCAACTTTTCACTACCCAATTTCGATTTCACTGGTTTAGTAGCAACAACTGTAGAAGTAGTAGTAGTGGTAATTATTGTTGATGATGATGATCCAATAACATGTGATCTTTTGTGTCCACCCAATGCTTGGCCAGAAGCAAAAACTCTGTAACAAACAGGGCATTCATGAACTTTCTCTTCTGCAACTCTAACCTCAGTCTCCAATGGCGGTTCACGAATCGAACCACCATTGTTGTGAGCTCTGTTCTTCTTGTGACTCGCTCTGTGACCACCAAGTGCTTGATAAGATCGAAACACTCTGTGACAAGTCTCGCACTTGTACTTCCCTCGAATCCGAGTCTTGTTGCTCTGTTTTTTGAACTCGTCCGAGTCGTACTCTGTTTGTTCATCTTCTTCTTCATCTTTTTCTTCGTTTCTCAATACCCATTTGTCTCTGGATAACATCAACAAGCAATAAGCGAGTTCTTCTTCTGGGGAGGTCTCGGAGATCGAACTCACCGGCGATTCGGGCTTGCCAGGTTGGCCCGATTTGGGTTTCTTTGACTCTGGTTCTTTCGAGGTCTGGTTATGGCAATGGTGGCGATCTGGGTCTGGAATTCCGGACCTCCGAATTCGCTTGGATCGTCTCCGAGTTGGGTTCTTGGATGACTCGGTCTCGCTCTCTCTGTCTTGAAGAACCACAGACGAGCCAGCGAAAGAGAACTCGGGATCGACTAATCGAATGCTCTTTTTTGGGTTCTCTCTCAACCCGTAACTCAACAAGCCTTTCTCTTCATTTTCTTCTTCTTCTTCAGATGATGATGATGGAGTCGACTCAGCCTCTTCACCGAGTCGTCGATCATCTTCATCGTCATTGTGTTCTTGTTGTTGTTCTGGTTTTGGTGGAACATAGAGATTCATCATGTGAGATCTCATGTGTCCACCCAAAGCTCTGCCATTAACGAAGCTCTTGAAACAGAGATTACAACTCTGTTTCTCCATCACACAGAAAACCAAAACAAACCCAGAAAAATGCTTTTGTGTGTATATGTGAAATGTGAATTCTCTTAAGAAGGAAGGAGAGAGAGAGAGAGAGAGAGAGAGAGAGAGAGAGGGTGGAAAGCAAGAGTAGGTGACAAGCATTCCTCTCCACCAAGGGATATATAAACATTTACAGAAATATAATTCGAAAGAAATTGCTGTAATTTGGGTTTGGATTTCACTTGAAAAAAGATTTTTTTTTTTTTTTTTTTTTTTTTTTTGGGCTTTAGTAAAAACGGAAAAAAGCAATAAATTAAAATGGAATTAAAGGCTTGTGCATGAAGGGAGAAAGAGGGAACATGTAACATGCAAGAGCTTTTACCCTCTTTTGTATTTATTAATTTTCCACCTTTCAAAACTCAATTTCCAAAACTACCCTTTTTAAATCTTGCTTTTTATCTCCAAATTTAATTAAAAATGCCTTGCTATTAAAAAACTCACTTACCCAAAAAATATCAAAAAAAAAAAAAAAAAAAAAAAAAAACTAGCTAAAAAGTGTCCAAAAAGTTAAGTAGATAGTGTAGATTTTTCTCTCTCTCTCTCTATATATATATATATATTTGTAAAAGTTAAAAAAAAAAAATCAAGTGAATAGTCAAATTTTAAAATGACCCTAAATTTGGAGACAATTAATGATTTAGGTCAAGTTTGACTATCATAAATAAGTACACACTTTTTATCTTTTTATCTTTTTTCCATCACATCATCTCTCTACTTTTCTACACATGTTTTCGTAAAAAGACAAAAAATACATTTATTTAGGTCATCCCAAATAACCCCTTAACATGAAATCTGATTTTACAAGTTTTTGTGTTCAAGTCTTATTACCTACATCATCTTTATTGTTGTATGGTATACGCTGTATTGTCTACTTTTGCTCCTCTCTATGTGCGAGATGAGATCACATGTGAAAAGAGAGTTTTAGGTCAAGTTTGACATCTATTAAATAATACAAAAAGTTAAAAAGTCACTATCTTATTTAAGTCATATCATCTTATTTAAATCACATCACCTCTCTAACACATCACATCAAATCCAATCTAAACCCAACTCATATTAACCAATAAGTCAAAAAGTGCATTTTTTTAGAACATCTCAAATCAACCATTAGCATTCGTTTGGCATAATGGTTTAAGGTTAAAATAGTTAAAAAAAATAAAATAAAATAGATTAAAAAGTTAATAAGACTAAATGTCACATCTAAATTATAATCATTTTATTTTTTATAATATAAAAGTTAAAAAACCAAATAGCTCCAGATTAAAATAATCAAAAAGTGAACCTACATCCCAAATGAATCCTTAGTATGATAAACATTAATTTAAGGCCTCTTTTGAGACATGAAAAAAAAAGTCAATTTATTGGTTTATTTGGATCACATCATCTCTACTTTTTTACACTTTTTTTTTTTAAAGTCAAAAATTAATAAGCTAGTTTTTTTCTACTTCCCAAAATAAGCCTAAGTTCATTTTCTTATAACTTTATTTTTTTAGATATTTGATAATTTAATATATAGTTGACAATTTAAATTCTGATTTTTTTTAATTGAACACTTAGGCTTGTTTTGGAAAATAGGTTAAAAGCTAATTTTTTTGACTTTTTGAACTTTTTTTTTTTTTTTTTTTTTTTTAAAATATGTTAAAAAAAATAAAGAGAAAACGTGATAAAAAGAAAAATTCAAAAATTACTTTCAATCATATTCCCAAAACAAGCCTTAAAAATTAATTGTTTTTGCCCACAAAGTATACAATTCATGCCTTTCCAAGTCCTTTCTTTGTTAATTTTGAAATAAAAATAAAAATTTAAAAGAATTAATGGAAGGGTATTTTGGGAATTAAGTGGAGGTTACCATATCCTTGCACAAGCCAAGAGAACTGCTGAGTTTGTTATAAGTAACGACGGAGCTGAGTAAAACAACACGTGATACAAACATGATCTGGCTGTGATCGAAAGCTAAGGCCAAGTTTGGCTATTTCAAATAAGTACATATTTTTTATCTTTTTATTTTTTTTTATCATATTATCTCTTTACTTTTCTATACATCTTTTCATAAAAAGACAAAAAATACACTTATTGAGATCATTCCAAACAATCCCTAAATAACAACCCAATCAGAACAGCAATAGAAAACCCGTGTTACACTTGTCACACCCACAAAGCTGGTTTCAAACTACAACATGCACCCTCACAGCTTCAAAGAGTACTCTTGCTCAAGTTATTGCAAATTGCCATAATTAAGAGAGGAATCTGTTAATTAACTATTTTTTCAGATTTTGTTACTTTTTTACGAATTGATTTTTAAAATTTTTATTCACATTAACTTATTTAATTTAATTGAAATTATCAATTTCACCAAAAAAAAAAAAAAAAAAAATTGTAAATTACAAACACACTTTATGATATTTGTTTAAAATACATATTACCTCCTTTGATTTTAGAAATTACAAATGTCCCTTGTTAAAATTTTCCATTTAATAGAATTGATAGAAAAAATGACATTCTTAACTATCCTCTTATACAACAATAAAATTATCAAAATTGTTAATTGAAAATATTATTGAAAACTATTAATTGACTTAATGATTGATTAATGAAAAATAAGGTTATTTGTAATGCGATTAGAAATTTCAATCGGTGAGATGCAATTACCACAACCATAGAGGACAATTAGTATTTTAAACAAATATTAAAAGATATATTTGTAATTTATTCAAAAAAGAAAAAAAAAGGAAAAAAGAAGACTCGTATAGATTACCCCGTCTAATTAGAACAGAAGACTTCATTTGATTTGATTTTTTTATTTTTTATTTTTATTTTATGCTAATGACATTAGAGCCAAATATCAAAGAGAAATGTAATTTATCAACCATTTACTTCATTTATTTACATCATTTTCGATGTGTATTATCCAATAAATGTCATACTTATATGTAGGCCGATTATATTTAAAAATTAACAAAACTTAATATGTCATATCAAAAATCACATAAAAATTAAAATTTTTGATAAAATATTAAGGTGAGCAGTCTGGAGGTAGTGAAAACAATATATTTTTATAATTGAAGGGATCAGAATGTATGGATTCATAAATGAAAGGGTCAAGTGATATTTCTAAATAATTGAGAGTGTCTTGGAGAAAATAATTCAATTTTGATATATTATGCTTTCTGTACGTACCTTATATTTATTTAAATATATTTAATAAGTAGAAGGATAATTTAAATATAATTGACTAATTAGAGCATTTCAAAAATACTTGCCTTCAATTTTGGATCTTTGGTTGAAATGTCTAATGAAAATGAAGGGTTGGGAAGCGAGTGGAAACTAACCTCCCTTTAAGGATGGAGTTTTGTGTGGTAGTGAATGCCGTTTTCTTTGGGGAAGATGGTAGACCAGATCCCTTTACTCATGTTTGGATTTTAATAGTACTATTGCTAAAAGGCAATTTTTTTAAAAAAAATAAAATAAAAAAATGGATTATGAAAATTGTTTTTTAAAAAATTTGTAGAATTAAATGGGTTTAATCATAATTTTTTGTAAACTAGCCTCTGTTTGTGAAGAGGCTTTTTGGGCTTTTTTTGGCTAAAATAGTCACAAAATACAAAATAGGTTATTTTAGTCATAACAAACAAAACATCATATCCAACCCATAATCATTACACTCTTCTCTCACAAAAAAAGTCATTTCCAAACCAAATATTTTAGCCCAGGTTAAAATAGCCAAAAAAGTCAAAAAGCTAAAAAGCTAACCGACTTTCCAAACGAATAATCTTTGTGGGGATATATTTTCTGAGTACCAACACGTGGCCGAGGTGACACCGAAGTGTCAGCAGAGTTCCCCACGTGTTATGGTAGTTGTGCCGAGGTTATCTCGGCAAGGCCGAGGATACCTCCGAAGATATCAGAGTCCGAGATAAGCGGATAAAGGACAAGAGTCCTAGAATGAAGAGGAAGCTCAAACCTGGATGTGGACAAGAGTCCAAGGTTGGGGGAAGACTTCAGTTTGGGGTAAAGATAAACTCTTAGGAAGTATGTCTTAATTCTACTGAGAGTCCTAGATTAGCAAGAGTCCTAAATCCATTAGGACCGTTCTGCTGGGACTAGGATTGGATTGGCTATAAAAGAGAGGCACCCCCATGGGTCTAAGGTACGTTTTTTATGCTCAAGTTAGTGAGTTAAGTACTTGATTATCCTTGAGAGATATACTGACTTGATCGTCGGAGTTCCCCCGGGTGGTCGAAACCACCGCCGGAGTCTTTTCCTTCTGCGGAGTTACAAGGAGCCGTCTACACTCGTGTTCTTCTCGTGAATCACTAAGGAGGCGCAGGATCGAAATTCACTCACACAATTTGGCGCCGCTGTGGGAAAGAAAGAAGAGTAGATGGCTAATAACGCCAGAAGGAAAATATTGGGGACGACACTCCATCCGAGTGGAAGACTGTCGATCCTAATGTGGAAGGAGGCGCATCGCGAACGAAGAAACTCGTGATCGTAATCACGCTAGAAAAGACGCCGCCAGACGGCGACACATCAAAGAAAGCGAACCAGCAAGTACTAACGAGGATGACCTCTGACTGGAAAGACAGATGTCCGAGGAGGGATGAAGAAGTAAAGGAGATGGCACATAAACCGGCCGACCTTCAATCGGTCGTCAACTTTATGATGCGTAATAATGTCATGCAGCCATACCCGCCGCAGACACACCAATGCCAAGAAAGAACGCCCAAAAGAAGGGACGGAAAGAAGTCCCCGGCCCCTCAAAGATACGAGGAGCGGAAGGCACTCTCACCGACCATCTGTGGAGGTCGGCCGAGAAGAGCCGAGGAGAGAAGAGTCCCGGCGACACATCGTGAGAAGGATGCACCCCAAAGAACATCGGCATGTTCCGGCGGTGTTGTGTTTTGATGCCTCCTCGGAGAAGGATCAAAAGGCCACCATGAGGCCGAGAGTAGTGCGCCAAAAGGTTGAAGTCCATTGACAAATGAGTCAGCAGGAGAAGTAAAGAGGACTTGAGAGACTACCTCAAGAGGAAACAGAGAATGCCGAGCCAAGTAACCTCCCGCTAAGCCGAGGACTCCATTCTCGTGGAATTGGACAAATTGTGGCACCAAAAAGATTCAAAGATGCCAAGGTTCCAGATATATGATGGTAAGTCGACCCTAACTTCCATGTTGGATTATTTTTGAATTCAATGGCGTTATACAAGGGAACGAGCCGTTGTTTCGCAAAGTGTTCCTTCATCCTTTGGGGAGATTGCATCGATTGGTTCCACAAACTACAAGGGGAGCGAAAGAACTGGAAGGCTCGCCGAGATGTTTGTGGCCGTGTTCATTACAAACAAACCGCAACCTTTGAGGGTGGATGCATTGATGGCCCCAAGATCGGCAAAGATGAGAGCCTCAGAGCCTACGCAAAGCGGTACTACGAGGTGTTCAATCGAATACCGAGTGCAACCAGAGGTGGCGGTCGCCTTTCAAGAACGGCCTAAAGGATGACCGCCCACCGCGAAGTCATTAGCAAAAACCCCGCCAAGAGTATGGAAGAGCTCATGGCGAGGATTGAGAAGTATGCACGAGCCGAGGAGGATACCTGGGAACAAGGAGACAAAGACAGAAGGCAACGGCTCAAGCGAGGCCGAGGCAACAATGGACAAAACAAACAGAGACAGAGTTGAGGACTAAACAAGCAAGGATTTACGGTGTTTCAATTCGATCCAAAAGGTCCTTGACCAAATTCGAAATCACCCTATTTCAGTATGCCGAAGAGCACAAGGAGAATTCATGGGAGAAACCTCAGAGGCGTTGCCTACCATAATGAGTGGCCACCCAACTCGTGGTCGCAGTCCCTTAAAGCACACTTAGAAGATCCGTCGACAAGGCCATTTAAGAGATCTTGTGGATGAGGCCCGAACCAGGAAGAACAGCACGGTTGCCTCAAGCACCAAGAATTTCGCCTTCAAAGACAAAGAACCACAGCAAAGTGACCTCGGTGGTTAACGTGATCCACTCAACGGTGAACGAAAACGACATTCGGGAGACGCAGAGGGTGAAACATCTACAAAGATGTCAACCAGTCGATCGAAAAGACCTCGCCCGAAGATTGCCGAGGACCTATGATCACCTTCACAGGTTTACCTAGACATGGTTCAAAGACCCGCACAATGATGCCCCGTAGTATCCTCCAGTTGGGGAGTGCCAGTGAAACGCATCTTGATTGATCAAGGCAGCTCCGCGACATCATGTATGTCGATGCTACAAGGAGTTAGGCCTTCACCCCGATGACATGGAATAACAACGGCCGATGGTCGGCTTCAATGGAACGCCGACGCGGGCCTTTTAGGCGCAACAAGCCCGAAGTACAAGCCGCACAAAGAAGGTGAGGACAGAATTCATTGTGATTGATACGCCGCTTACAACATCATCCCGGGAGGCCGTGGTTGCATGCAATGGGGGCGCTCTCCACCTTGCATCAATCGCCGCGATTCCCAACAGTAACATGGGATTGAGGAAATCGAGGAGATCGGGCCAGAAGTAAAAACCGCTCCATGGCAAAGAATGAAGTTAACTCGCAAAGATTCGAGAACCAGCAAAGAGAGGTTGAAGAAGAGGACATGAAAGTCCTAGATGATGTCGGCAAGGAGCCGACCGAGAAGAGTGAAGAAGCATTGAAGAAAGTCTTCGCCCGTAAGGGTGATGAGGAACGCTTTTCTTCTCGCATGATTAGCCAAGAAGAAGAAAGGGAGTTGGAAGCCTTCGAGAAAGAATATTGAGGTGTTCGCCGACACCTTATTTAAATGCCCGCATCGACCCCGAGGTCACATGCCACGACTCAACGCTGACAGTCGGCCAAACTCGTAATACAACGAGCCAGAGACCGACGTTGATACACGCCAAGCAAAGGAAGAGGAAGTAGATAGACTTCTAGAGGCCAGGCCATCCGAGAAGCCAATTATCCGACGTGGTTGTCAAATACCGTGGTAGTAAAAAAGAAGAATGGCAAGTGGAGGGTCTGCGTGAGACTTCACAAATCAACAAAGCTCGCCCCAAAGACAGCCTTCCTCTCGCTAAAGATCGACCCGGCCAGGACGCCACATCCGACATGGTAGGATGAGCTTGACGATATAGGGGTATCACCAGATAGCAATGTACCCCGGATGAGGAGAAGACAGCGTTTATCACTCCCAAAGGTCTCAGATCACATAGAGAGTCATGCCTTCGGGTTGAAGAACGCAGGAGCAACTTACCAAAGGTCAGGTGACCCAGATGTTCGTGACACTTGATCGGCCGAACTGTGGAAGTCTACATTGATGATATGGTCGTGAAAACCAAGGAACCAAGGATCATCTCGCCGACTTAGAAGAGGTCTTCAACATACTCAAAATATATCGGCTCACTAAACGCATCAAATGCGCTGCTTGGAGTCGGATCCCAGAAGTTTTGGGGTACTGGTGACAAGAAGGGCATTGAAGCCACCCAGATCGATCAAGGCCATTCGGAATTACAGAGTCCCACATCGCCAAGGTGTTCAGATAAGCATCGAAGGGCCGCACTCTAAACAGATGAAGTCAAGTTCGGACAAGTAAACCTTTTTTCAACTGTGAAAAAGGCCACGATTTTTATGGACGGAGGAATGCGAGGCCGCTTTGACCGACCAAGAAGTACCTTACCTCGCCCCATCCTCTCAACGCCTCAACTCGGGAGGAACCGCTCTTATACCTAGCAGCCAGAGCACGCAGTGAGTGCCGTGGATTATCCGAGAAGAAAAGGGCTAATGTATGCGCTTTACTATGTGAGCAAGACTGGCTAACGCAGTAAACAAGGTATCCGCCATTAGAAAAATTAATGCGCCTTGGTAATGGCTTCAAAGAAGTCAACCACTATTTTCGTGCTCACAAGATAGTGGTTCGACAGAGCACCCATTAAAATCCTTGTTGCAAAGAAGGAGACTTGACCGAAGAATTGCAAGATGGGCCGTTGTTTTGGGCCAATATGACCGGAGTTTAGGCCAAGAACCGCAATTAAGGGCTGTCTTGGCCGACTTTGTGGCCGAAGTTCTCACCGTATCACATCGAACATCGCCCGCCGAGCCGAGATGAACGATGCCTGCATAAGGAAAGAGAAGCCCACCAAAAGCCAAAGAACCAAAGAAGGAGAAACTCACCGCAAAGATTTACATCGCAACTCCTTTCAACTTTTGTTGATGGGAGCTCAAACCGACAGGGGCGGAGCTGGAGTAGTGTTAATTTCCCCCGATGGGGAGATATTGGAGCAGTCAATTCGACTGGGGTTCAAGGCCTCGAACAATGAGGCGGAGTATGAAGCATTGATCGCTGGAATAAAGCCGCAATAGCAAAGCAGAGGCGATGAGGTAATTATTTTTGTGATTCACAGCTTATAGTAAATCAAACTACAGGAGAGTTTGCTGCCCGAGATGAAAGAATGTCGGCATACGTAAAAGAAGTCATCAGGCTGGCAGACATGTTTCAAAACTGCCGACTTCTACAGGTTAGCCGAGATGATAACAACCATGCCGACGCGTTGGCCAATTTGGCAAGTTCAGTACAAACCGGGAAGACAAGGACAATAATGATTGACTACCTACCAGCCCCAAGCATAGAGCCACCGAACGCAATGCAAGAAGCATTATGTGCGGATTTGGGACCAAGCTGGATGGATGCAATTGTTGCATTCCTAAAAGAAGGCAAGCTGCCAGAAGATCGGAAGGAAGCACACAAGGTCAGAATGAAGTCGGCAAGATTCACTCGACCAGGCATGACATCTGCATGTAAGATCCTTCATCGACCTCTTTAAGGTGCGCGACACCCTCTTCAAGTCGAAGACTTTCGCATTTAAATTCACGAAGGAGTTTGTGAAGCCACTGTGGGCAGATCGTTAGCACATAGGGCCATTACCTGGTATTGGTGGCCCTATATGCGTAAAGATGCAGGCTATGTAAAGAAATGTGAACAATGTCGAGGTTTGCACCATTGATACACCACCACCGACTTGAATCAAGCTTCAAATTTCTTGGCCATTTGCCCAATGGGGCATGGATCTTGTTGGAAAATTGCCCTGCAACTGGGCAACGGAAGTACCCATCGGTGGCTACGGATTACTTCACAAAATGGATAGAAGCAGAGCCTCTTGCCAAAATCCGAGATGTGGATGTGAAGAACTTCATCCGAAAAGCATCATTACCAGATTTGGGATTCCAAGAGCAATCGTTTATTAACGGAACACGCTTTGACAAAGAAACTCATCAAGAATTTTTGCGCCAAATTCAAGATAAAAATTACTTCAACACCAAGCTTTCCCCAAAGTAATGGGCAAGTCAAGCATCAAACAAGGTCATTCTAGATGGAATAAAGAAGAGGCCGCAGTACCAAAGGGAAGTGGGTAGACGAACCGCCTAACGTGCTCTGGGCATATCGCACTACGCCGAGAAGATCAACAGGAATCCCCTTGCCATGGCTTATGGCACTAAGCGATCATTCCATTGGAGATCGGCATCCCAGGATCGTAACACGTGGAGTTGAGGACGCCTAATGATGTGCTCTTAGCCCGAGATCCGGACCTACTAGAAGAAAGAAGAGAGAGAGTCGAATCCAAATTTTGCAAAGATACCAAAGAACAACTTGCCAAAGCTTATAACAAGAAGGTCAATCCAAGGGATTTTCAGTCAACGACTTAGTCTTAAGAAAAGTGGTCAATAAGAAGGATGCCAGAGAGGGCAAACTTGGCCCAAACGGGAAGGCCCCTGAGAATAATTTCGGTGTTAGGGAATGGGGCATACCGCTCGAAGATAATGAAGGCAAAGCACCGCCTAGACCATGGAACACTTGTAATTTAAAGTTTTTCTATCATTAGATATTGTTTGATTTTTTCTTGCCGATATGATAAATAAAATCTTAGCGTAATTTCTCTAACTTATACAACTTGGCACGATGTTGAATAATGAGAACCCAAGAGGAACTTAGGTTCACATTAAAGAGAGAAGACATTAGTAATGCTTAAATGGGTTAAGCCGAGATAAATTTTATCTTTACTTGTTGAAATTTGTAGCAATTTACAAGTTAAAGTTGTCGAGATAAATTCCTTATCTTTACTTGTTGAAATTTGTAGCAATTTACAAGTTAAAGTTAAGTCGAGATAAATTCCTTATCTTTACTTGTTGAAATTTGTAGCAATTTACAAGTTAAAGCGGAGATAAATTCCTTTATCTTTACTTGTTGAAATTTGTAGCAATTTACAAGTTAAAGTTAAGCCGAGATAAATTCCTTATCTTTACTTGTTGAAATTTGTAGCAATTTACAAGTTAAAGTTAAGCTGAGATAAATTCCTTATCTTTACTTGTTGAAATTTGTAGCAATTTACAAGTTAAAGTTAAACTGAGCAATCTACAAGTTAAAGTTAAGCCGAGAAGATTCCTTGACCTCGCTTGTTGAAATTTGTAGCAATTTACAAGTTGAGCAAAGATTATGGTCTAAACATTTGAGCAAAGTACACTGATTATTTTTGAAATTTACAAGAAAGGCAAATTGAAATTGTTATTTATGGCCTTTTGGAACTTGAGAAAAGTTAACATTGAATAGTATCTGTCTATACTTGTTGAAATAATGCAGATGTTCTTGTCAAGTAAAATTTGCAAGTGTAATGCCCGAGGTATGTTACCCGAGGAGGTTGTGCAAAAAAGGAAGAATCTGGAAATCATGCAAAATATTCTAAGTATAGAATCATTCAGAAGCAGAAAGAAGGATTAAAAGCCTGAAGCATTCAAGAATAAACAGCTGCATAAATAAGTTGTTTACAAGCAGAGAGGCACATCGGCCTCGTATGAACAAATTTACAAAGAAAAGAAAACAAAGTACAAGAAATAGAAGAAAACAAAAAGCGTCAGGGCTGTCCTTCTTCAACTTGAACAGAAGGTCGGGTTGGAACCTCGGAAGGTTCTGGAAGAACCACCTCGGTGTCTTTTGGGTCCACAACCTCTGCATCTATTTCAGCCGAAATCCCAGGTTCTTTATTTGCCACGACCTCGGAGTGTTTGTCAGCTACAACCTCAGCGTCGATTTCGGCTAAGGTTTCATCAACACTTCTCCCAATTAGAAGCATATCAGAAGACAGGCGAACTGAGCCAGCTTCCTTGGATTGCTTCTAACCGTTCATCCTCAAAGGAGGTCCAAAATCTGGTCGGCCTTGGGAGGATTTGGCCTTCCTCACCAAGGGTTCATCTTTATCTTCATCTTTTTCTTCATCTTCATCCTCGCCAGATTCAGATTCATCTTGGCTTGAGATGGAGGAAGTGGGCAAGGAAGACGCAGTTTCGCCTTGCGCCATGGCGAAGTCGACCGAAGATCAAGCTTTTTGGTCGAGCATTCCAACCTAGGACGATCCTTTGTTGCAAGCTTGCTTGACCAAGCTTGTAGTCTTCAAAGAACGCCCGCCATGCCTTGGTTGTAGGCGGCTTCAATTTCACCTTTTTTGTGGCGAGCATCCCTAAGTTTTTCTCGCCTCGCCTTCTTAGCCTCGGCTTTTTTTCTTTCTCGCAACTTCCTTGACGCTACAAATACCCTTTTGAAGAGCAAGTGATTGGGCCTTTGTGGCGCCTACCGCTTCTTTCAGCTTTTTTCATCCTCGCTTGATCTCTTTGGGTCTTTTGAAGGGCAAAGAACTCCTTCTTTAATTCAGAGAGCTCCTCCTTGTTTCAAATGCCTTAACAGAGAAGGCGTGGGCATGTTGAACGGCCGACAGCTTTTATAAAGACAAAGGTTATTACAGAGTGAAAATGATGTTTTACAAGTATGAAGATAAAACAAGATCATCAAAGTTCAAGACTTACTTGGATGTAACGTTGCAACATGAGAGCATAGTTCTCATATTCACCGATCTTGGAGTTTTCTCAAGATCACCTTCGATGAGAACGCCATGCCGAAAGTGCCACGCCGACGTTAATGTCGAGGCGCTTTCATTGGCATAAACCGCCCGCCTCAAGTGTAATTTTGGGCTCCAGGAACTTTGGGAACCCCGGATCCCGAGGTTGAAGGCTTTTGCTTTTTCGTGGACCAGATCCAGAGGGTCGCCTCACCCGACCTCTTCACAGAGCATAGGTGGTCTTCCGCCTCCGCTAG
Source organism: Camellia lanceoleosa (assembly GCA_025200525.1). Classification (NCBI taxonomy): domain Eukaryota; kingdom Viridiplantae; phylum Streptophyta; class Magnoliopsida; order Ericales; family Theaceae; genus Camellia; species Camellia lanceoleosa. The sequence continues at coordinate 136,989 of JANUSC010000315.1, read as the reverse complement.
CCGAGATCGACAGGGCGACATCGGCCACGGCATCAGCTTCAGTAGCCTTAGCCTTCGACTGAGCCTTTTTGGTTCTCTTCGGTTTTGGTGGGGGCATAGTTTGAGCTGGCTCATCCTCCATGTCATCTGGCAGGTCGGCCAAGAGATTGAGCACCGTTTTCTTGGCTTTTCCATTTCAAATGCTTTTGGACGAGTCTGCGCTTGCGCTTTTTTCGGGGATCGGTTCAGACGTGAAGCAACTTGTTCAAGAGAGGCGCTTGATGAGGAGGTGCTCCTCTTCCTCTGCTTTTGGAACGTCGGGCAACTTTGAAGTATATGGGGATGAAGTTCAAGACCAAAGGGGCCTTATGCTTTCAAGGGGAGGTCCAAAAGCTTTTTAGTTCAGTTCGAGGAAGTAGGATCGATTTAAAGTCCTTGGGAGGATTTAACGTCTGCAAAATGTAACAAAACATGAGAAACAGATAAAATATTTTGGAAAATTGGAGAAAACAAAGCAGCTAAGTAGTTCGAGATGGGCTCTTACCCTTGCCCTCCTTATCGCTCGTGGGAGAGGGAAAAGGTGGACTTCTTCACCGGCCAAATTCCCGCCTCCCAAAGGACAATAAGATAATCCTCAAGAGCCCCTTTGTTGGAGTCTGGGAGCTCGGCTACAATCTTATATTCGGTAGACCTCGCTTGAGGTAAAATACTAAACCTTTCTCCTTAAGGTTAAGGGCACTCATGGTGTAACAATCGATATCGGCAAGAGTGATTCCAACACCCTCCGCCGAGCTAAAGCTATTATTCGATAAGGGTTCTATAGGCATTTATGGTAAGTTGCATGGGGTTGAGGTCAGTAGTTAAGGACCTCGCGGAAGAGGATATCAACAGGGAACCTAAGTCCACACTGGACGAAGGCGACTACAGGGAAAGGCATTTTATCGCCATCAGCCATAATGGTGTCCTCCTCCCCAGCTAGTCTGAGTTGGACGTCATCCGAATGGAGAATTCTTCCCTAAAGTGTTCTAGTTTTGTGGGGTATCCACCCTATGTTTCCACACACCCATGGCCTTTATAAGTGTTTGGCTACGTAAAGCAGTATTCCTAAGGGTTTTAAGGACCTCGCTAAAACCTAAGTAATCGATTGTTTCAGCTTTTTCCTAGAGATTGATGGTTCTACAACAAATCCCAAACTTAAGTCTACTTAATAAATGAGAATGGAAGGCGAAAATCTGGAAAACAGGAAGCAAAAGAAGTTTCAGATTCAGAATACAAGAAAGTGGAAGGCCAAAATGTAAGTGAGATGGTGCAAGTATTCAGATGCAAAATCAAGAAATGATTCAAGAAATACGTGACAAACAGAACATTAGAAGCGAGAAGAACCGATAACGATCAGAGAAATGGAAACGAAGGGAACAGGGACTTACCAGAAAGGATGAAGCCGAGATGAGTCCTGCCGAGGTCAGGTGACTTAGGCGACAGCGGCTTGAGCTCCACAGAAATGGCAAAGGCAGACCTAATGCAGAGCTTCGAGCTTGGGGCAATGGAGGATTCGAAAGGAAAAAAGCTTCAGAGAGAGAGAACAAGAATTTCAAAATGCAGAAGTGAAGCGAAGGAGAGAGAGACAAACGTTTTTGTCAAAAGTGAAGCGGCGGCAAAACAGCAATAATGACGCCTAGGGTAACGCATGCGCCAGACGGCGCAGGCAGAGAAAAGACGGCTTGTAGGCGCCACCGCACGGACCAAGAAGAATGAAACGCGCCCTCGCATTAGTTGAAGATTGGTGTATGACACCATACACGTAAGGGAATTGATTTGAATCAAGAGGACATGCCGCCCCGAACGAATGATCTCGCTAAAAAGTTCTTAGGCCGATGCGGGATAAAATTGAAGATAGGTTCCATCACCTCGTAATGCCGAGGTAATAGAACCTAGGGGCGCTAGGGGATATATTTTCGAGTACCAACACGTGGCCGAGGTGACACCGGTGTCGCAGAGTTCCCCACGTGTTATGGTAGTTGTGCGAGGTTATCTCGGCAAGGCCGAGGATACCTCCAAGATATCGAGTCCGAGATAAGCGGATAAAGGACAAGAGTCCTAGAATGAAGAGGAAGCTCAAACTCGGATGTGGACAAGAGTCCAAGGTTGGGGAAGACTTCGCTTTGGGGTAAAGATAAACTCTTAGGAAGTATGTCTTAATTCTACTGAGAGTCCTAGATTAGCAAGAGTCCTAAATCCATTAGGACCGGGTTCCTGTTGGGACTAGGATTGGATTGGCTATAAAAGAGAGGCACCCCCATGGGTCTAAGGTACGCTTTTTATGCTCAAGTTAGTGAGTTAAGTACTTGATTATCCTTGAGAGATATCTCGACTTGATCGGAGTTCCCCCGGGTGGTCGAAACCACCGCCGGAGTCTTTTCCTTCTGTGCAGGTTACAAGGAGCCGTCTACTCTGCCTGTGTTCTTCTGCTGAATCACTAAGGAGGGCAGTGTGATCGGAAATTCACTCACACAATCTTAATTTTTTGTTATATTTGTTTTTTTTATTTTATTATAAACTATTATGTAATTTACTCTGTTTTATGAGTCATTATTTTTTTAAAAGTCATTATTTAGATTAAAAATACGTCTCGTATTCACAATTTCTTTTCTTCTCATTTTATGGGAATGCAAATAAGAGTCAACAGGCAAAGCTAGTTCAGTGGTTTAAGAAAGATTTGGGACCAATAATTTATTTATTTATTTTTATTTTTTATATTTTTTTGATTAGGGGACCAATAGTTAGTTGTGAGATTTTGAGTTAAATTATTATTAGCATTATCTTATGCGATACATGTAATTTGTGAATAAAAAACTCACATAAGAGTTGTCAACTAACAGTATGGTTCTTGAAGCGACACAAAATAGTTAGAAATGATCAACTCAATCTTATTCTTGAGTTGGTTTAGAGTGACTCAAACTAACCCAAAAAATATATATCATATACAAGTTCACTCTATAATTATTTGTCTTTTTCTTTCTATAGGTGTTATCTTTTATAATTATAGTGGTGGAATTTAGATTATGAATATTTCACTCTAAACTATTTTATCCTAAATTTTGTTTGAAATGATTATTTATTGAAAATTTCAATTCATGTTGGTGGTTCGACCCTATTTTATTTGGACTGGGGATTGATTTGGTTTGAAAGGATAATTTGTTTGATTTTAAGTCCAAAAAATTAAAACCAAGTAAGATTAATTTGATTATGAGTTTGACACCAACTCAAACCAGCATGATTCATGTTTACCCCTAATTCAATTTAACCATCATCCTTAGACAAGGGTTGCGTGTTACAACATAATACTATGAGGTTCATGGGGACTTGTCTTGAATCGATATCGTTAATTCGAACTGTTCATGCTGTAGAATTTGTTGAGTAGACTATCTATGAAAAAAATTAGATTAATTGAGTATCTATAACCTCAAAACAAGACCATATTTGTTTTAAAAAAGAATAAACGGTTAATAAATTTTGATAATTTATTTTAAAATAATTAAGACTTGATTACAGGGTTATATATGTTCGATTAATTTGATTTTTTTTATAAATAATATGTTCAACAAATCTTATAATATGAACAATTCAAATCATTAAAATAAATTCAGGACACGTCTATATAAGGCTACACAATACCGTGCTTTGTCTTATAGGCACAATACGTACATCATCATCCTCACATTGGTGCATGAGTTAATTGAAATGGTTTTGTTCTACATAAATTTTTCCTTCATCATTGTGATTTGAATCGATTCAATTTGTGCCAATTAAAAATTAAAATCGATATGTGGTGGACCAAAAATTTACCATAGCCTCTCCGAAAATGATATTGGTCACAATCAAGAATTTTATTATGTTATTCAAGAATTTGTAATAATTATTTTTAAATTTAAAATATTAATATATTCTCATAATTATTTCACAATCCTTAAATGATTATTTGATATAATGGTTAATGTCATGGTATCAAATCTTCAACAAAGTTTGTACAAGTGAGCAATAAGATAATTATAATGAAATGTTTACGTATTATTTTTAGGTAAATTATACTTTATCTGTTAATGTACGAATCATTTTTCATTTTGGTCTTTTAAAAAAAAAGATTTTCTTTAGTTTCTAAACTACTTTTCGTTTTTCATTTTGGTTCAAGTATCAACTCTCATGGGATCTTCAAATTTCAAGTTGAAAGTTGCGGTGTAATAAAGTTTTGGATGTGTTTGGCAACTTCAATCTGGTTGTTTTCAATTTAGCTTTTTATTTTTTTATTATTTGCTGTAATAATCTTTCTTGTATGGAGGTTGTATCCCTCATTTGTGAGAGTTTTTTCTCCTCCTATATGGAGGTTAGAATTCTTCCTCCTATGGAAATTTGTTTATCTCTTTATGAGATCTTTTGCTACCATTATATAAGATTGATCTAATTTTTTTTCTTTTTATCAATTTTGTAATGAAGATTTTCATCCCGTTCTAAAAAAAAAAAAAAAAAAAGTATCAACTCCTATTATTGTTAAAGGGTAATCTAATAATTTCAAAAATTAAGTTTCTCAATTTGGTTCTAAAAAAAATAAAATTTTCTCTTATTGGTCCTCAAAAAAAAAAAAAATAAATAAATAAATACAAAAAAAAAAAAAAAATCTCACTTTGGTATAAATTCAAACCCATCTTAAGTCCCGTTTGGGATGAACTTTTTTAGCTTGATTTTTTTAAAATTTTTGACTATTTTAATTTGGCTAAAAAAGTTCTGTCTGAGATAAACTTTGTTTGTTTGTTTGTTTATTTATTTTTTTTGGATGGTTGTGAGAGAAAAAGTAAAATGACTATGATTTGAATGTAACATTTTATCTTACTGACTAAGGCCTCATTTGGGAACATAATTTTTTAGTAACTTTTTGGCTTTTTAACTAAAATATGATGTAAAAAAAACTAGTCAGTGTATTTGGTTTGAGTTTTTTGAATTAAGTTTTTTAAAAACTGATTTTTTGTTTTTCGTGTTTTTTTGTTGTTAGTGAATATTTTTAAAATTTTAAACATTTATTTTTTTACTTTTTTATATATACCTTACTTAGATGTATCTAAAAAGTAAAAAATTTGTGAAAAAATATTTTAAAAAATTAAAAAATACATAAAATATGAAAAACATACTAAATTTCCGGTTTTTTTTTTTATAAATATTTTTGGTATTTATTGAATTTTTAAAAGATTTTTTTCATAAAAATTATACTTTTTATGTGTATTTATGTTAAGTGTATCTAAAAATTTTAAAAAATTGCTTAAAATATTTAAAAAATTCAGTAAAAATAAAAAAAAAAAACAAAAAACAAGAAAGTACAATTTTTTGAAAATTGTTTTCAGAAAAATGAAACCAAACAAGCTGTTTGTGACGAATTTTTAATTTTTTATGAAAAGATATGAAAAAAGTAGAGAGAAAATGAAATTTTTGACTTTTTGGTATAGGTTATTGACTTTTTAATTTTTTTTAGTGACATTTTAACTTTTAAACTAAAAAGTGATATTACCAAATAAAACCTAAATTAACTTATTTTATCTTTTAATAGGTTAATTTAACCCCAACCCAGCCCTTAATCATAAAATCATTCCCACATCCAACCTATCAAATCTCAAAAAATACATTTATATCCAACGGATGAAAATAAAAAAATTACAATGAGTATGCTTCATTAGAGAAGTAAAGAGGTTGTGAATAAAAATGTGAAAATTAACGGCGGAGATCAACTGGTGGGTTGGGAAATGGAGTTGGTCAGTTGTTGGGGGTGGGGTGAGGGACGTGTGAGTGACAGAGTGCGTAGAAAGGTACATAGAGGAGGGTAGATGATAGGAGAGGAGAAAAGTGAGGAGGGGTGAACATACATGAATCCGGATCCTCAGTCGTCCTTTCCTGCGGCCTAACCTTGTCGCCCTCCAAAATGACGTCGTTTTGAAGGTTTTTTTTTTTTTTTTTTTTTTTTTTTTTCACTGTGATGAAGCCGAACTAAACCAAAAACTTCTTTTTCTTCTCACTGATATCTCTCTCTCTCTCTCTCTCTCTCCCTCCCTCAAAACACTTAATTGATTATTTCACACACAAAAAAAAAAAAAAAAAAAAAAAAAAAAAAAAAAAAAAACCCACCTAAGAGCAAAACAGATTTCAAAGTGAGAAGAAATTGGAAATTGGAAATCTAAACCAATTTCAAATCTAAACCAATTTCTGAGAAATTGGAAACTCTCAATCAATTTACAAAGTTTAGATTCATATACAATTTCAAACTCATCAATATTTGAAAACAATTTCATATATATATATATATATATATGTATATGTATATATGTGTGTGTGTGTGTGTGTGTGTGTGTGTGAGAGAGAGAGAGAGAGAGAGAGAGAGAGAGATATGGATAACAGAAGAAGAGCTAGTTGTAGATAATTGTGCAATTTTTGTTAATGGTGCTGAGTTGAAACAACCTCTCAAACCCAACATTGCAGACTCATCGACCCTTCTTCTTCTTCTTTCTTATTTTGATTTTCCCCTTTGGTTTCTGGGTCTCCAGATCTGCCTCTCTGCTTCATCTTTTTTTTACCCACAAACCCAAGAACTAAAATCAAATTTTATCATCATCATCAAACCTAGAATGATTTCAAACCCAGAATAATTTCTGCTTCATCTATTTTTTTACCCACCCAAAATTTCAAACACAAGAACTAAAATCAAATTTCATCATCATCATCAAACCCAGAATAATTTCAAACCCAGAATAATTTCATCACCATCATCAACAACAACAACTAAAAAAAAAAGAAAGAAAGAAAAGAACAGAATAATTTCTGGGTTTGAAATTGATGATGAAAGAGCAGAAAAAGATGAAAACAAAAATAATTTCATCTGATGTGCTTTCCCCCTTTTCGTTTTGGAGACCCAGAAGAAGGGTAAGATTTTCTTCTTCTTTCTTATTTTGATTTTCCCCTCTGCTTTCCCCCTTTTTGCTTTACCCCTTTCCCCCGTTCTTCTTTCTTCTTTTTTTGGCCCGTTCTTGTCTCTAGATCCTATCATGTGCTTTTGGATTAGATGTGTTTTTCCCCTCTGGTTTGGAGACCCAGAAAATGGGTTTTGTGAAGAGAGAGAGAGAGAGAGAGAGAGAGAGAGAAAGAGAGGTGAGTTGTGGTGTTGTTGGGTATGTGATGTGTTGGTGCCTCTCTCTGTGTTGTGAAGAAGAAACAGCCTCCCTCCATTTCTGGGTCGATGATTGTAATGAGGAGAGAGAGAGAGAGAGAGAGAGAGAGAGAGAGTTATCAGTAAGACAGAGAGAAGAAGAAGAAAAGAAAAAAAAACCCTCGAAAACGACGTCGTTTTGGAGGGCGACAGGGTTGGGCCACAGGAAAGGGCGACGGACGATCCGGATTCGAACATTTATGTATTGTGAGACTTTTTTTGTTTTTTTACTAACATAGACCATTTTTTTTAGGTTATAGGGATCAAAATGAGAATAGCTTTGTCTTTAAGGACCAAAATAGAAAAAGGTCCAAACTTTAGGATAAAAATGTAATTAACTCTATTTCTGTCACACAAAAAAAAACTGGCTAGAATTTTGATCAAAGTGGGATGAGTTTGATAATTTAAGGATCAAAGAGTAAGAATTTATTTTTTAGGGACTAAAGTGAAAAGTATCATACATTATGAGGTAAAAGTGTAATTTACTCTAATTTTTATAAATGATTCTTGACAATAATGATGTGGTTGTGACATTTTTAAAAATATAAGTCATATTGATGAATTTCTTATTTAAAAATAATAATATCAAAACTTGTTATATCAGTTTGTAATATTTTTTATATATTTTTTGTCACGTCCCGAATTTTTATTACTCAAATATATTACAGAATCTCCTTATAGAAGTCCATTTTTAAGATATAGTTATAGAAACAAAATAAGATAAATAATTAAAGTCATTTCTCTCATAAATGCAATGATAGAATATTTAACACAAATAAGTATAATACATGCTTTTAGGCTTACATTAAGAATTACATAATAAAATAATTACTATGAAGAAAATATAATCTCTTTACAATACTATCATGACCCAAACCCGCCCATTTAAGTTTAGTGTCATAACCGGCCAGTAATCCTTGAATTACCAAAGGCCTCTTAACATCATAGCATATAGATAGGGGCTGCAGAAGCAAATATACAAAACATACATAGTCCATAGAGCTGTGCAGACATACATGAAACTAAAAATCTTAAACTTTATAAACATACGAGTGACATCATAGGTACAGTATTTACACGTTACCATCATGTACGTACAAAAGGAGAACTTGTTCATAGAACAAAAGGAACAGTCTTGCATATTTACATTAACATAGCCACAATACATGACTTGAACTGGAACCTCCTTGTGAGGCGCAAAAGGTGGCTGACTACAAAAATACCCCAGGCATCATCTTAAGCCTGATCTCGAACTTGCTCACCTACATACAAAAATAACTAGTGAGCGGAGGTCCAGTGAATAACAACAAAGTAAAAGGGTAATGAATGACGTCCCATAACCATGGTTGAAATAAAAGTTCTCATTCATAATCTTGTTCTGTGCATATATACATAAGACAGAGTTCATACTTAAGCTTACATATTACATTCCTTAATGCTAATAAATTGCACACAGAGTGCCCCAAATCATACTTGTCAGTTCTATTAAAAAACCTTCGGCCGAGTAAGGATAACTTGTCAGTCCCATATAGGGACCTCCGGACTGGGAACTTGTAAACTTGTCAGTTCCACTGAGGAACCTCCAGCCAGGTAGAAATGGCATGTCAATTCCATAAGGAACCTCCGGTCCGAGAACTTATGGCACACTTGAATTATAATAACGAGTCACTTATATCATACTTGGATCGTGGCATATATCACTTGCAACATACTTAAATCATAGCATAATGTCACTTGTAACATACTTGAATTATGGCATAGCATCATCAATGCCTGTTATATCGGACAATCATTCATAGTATAAAACATGGTATTTCTTTCAACAGATCTTATTTCGTATACACAAAATACATGAATTGAACATAGCTTTACTAGGTTATTACTCACAGACAATAGGTGTCGCAAGTAGGCAATTCAACTTCCTTGTGGCGCTTGACCTACATAGTTACAAAACGAGCATATTCCGAATTACACACCCATAAATGATGACTTAGCCCCTTACTTGTTTTGGTGTGCTTCTACATCATTATTCTCATTATGGGGACTTAATCATGGCCTAAGAATGCCTAGGATGGAATGAGGATGCAAAAATGCACTTGGAAACATCTTTCAAAACTTGCTGGAAATAGGGTCCACGCTCGAGCGTGGATTTCCTCGCTCGAGCGGACATGCAAAAAGTGAAGGTTAGCTTGAGCGTGAGTTCCCTCGCTCGAGCGGACTGTAAATTTTAGCAAAAGTACTGGATGCATGAATTTCACGCTCGTCGGATGCTCGACCTCCACTCGAGCGCGAGACTCAGACCTTCGCTCGAGCGTGAAGTCCCTCGCTCGAGCAGACTGTAAAACATATGAACTTCTGGGTACATGCATTTCACGCTCGAGCGTGACTCACGTTGCTTGAGCGGAAGTGCACGTACTCAGAGTGCTCGCTTGAGCGTGAAATCCCCCGCTCGAGCGTGGATCAAATTTCTGGAATTTCCAGATTTGATCTTCAAGTTCAAACTCAACCTTCAAAGCATCAAACTTCATTTTTCTGGGCCAAAACTTGAGAAAATACATGAAAACCGTTAAAACATCATGGATTAAAGATCATTTCAAGAAATCAAGGCCCAAAGATATGCCAATTGAACAAAATTCAACTTGAAACTCAAGAATAAACCATGAACATGACATGTATGCAATTCTTTGAACCAAAGCTTCTCAAAACATGATCAAGTGCTGCAAAACAACTTGAAACTTGATAATTTCCCTAAATTAAGATGAATTTCAAACATGCATGAGGGAAATTCCTAGTAACATGCTCTCAATGCATTGAAATGTACATGCATGCATGAATTGGTCTTCCAACTTACTTCTTAAGCTTGATTATTACATCTCATTGCCCAATTCACTTGAATTCATAGATGAATTAACTCAATTACACAATTAAGAGGGTGGATTTCTACCTTAAGTCTTGATTTCACAAGTGTGGTAGCTTAATCCTCCAAGTCCTCTTCAATTCCTCTAAATCTCAAGCAATTCTCTTGATAAGTTTGATTTCCTCCCTACTCTCTCTTCCTCTCACGTTTGTATGTGTGTGTGCAACTCAAAAATGTGTTGAGAAATAAAAGAAGAAGATGAGTGGAGTATGTAGGGAGTCTCATAGGCTCACTTGGTGGTAATTATATAAAATAAATCACATGTGCATTAAATTAATCTAATTCAATTGTTCTGAATTGAATTTCAATTAAACCTACTATAAGGTTCTAAAAATTCTAATTAATACATAAATTGAATCAATTTTTGTATCGGATGCCGATAAGGCTTTCAAATTGCAAACCGAAACTAAAAACATGAACAGATCTTTCAACGCGCAACAGATATAAGCACAAAATGATGCAATGCAAATGTAATTGACTCAGGACTTCTTCTTAATTACTATTTACACATAATTAATCATGGATTAATGTTAATCATGGGTTGGGGTTATTACAGTCTTCCTCCCTTAAAAGAGTTTGGTCCTCCAAACTCGAATTACTTTCATTTCGGAGCAACATTGGGTCCAACGGAAACAAATCCGAATATCTCTTTATCATGTCTTCTTCTGTTTCCCATGTAGCATAAGTTCCTCCATGATTCTGCCGATCAACTTTTACCAGTGGTATTTCTTTGTTCCTCAATCTTTTGATCCGGTGGTTCACAATCTAAATAGGTTTTTCTTCGTAAGTATAATCATCTTTCAAAAGCATATGTGTTGGTTCAATGAAATGGAGTGGATCTCTCAAATATTCTCGAAGCATCGATATATGAAATACATTGTGCATATGCTCCATTACCAAAGGTAGGGCTACCCGATACGTTACCAGGTTGATCTTTTCAAGAATCTCATATGGCCCAACATACCTCGGCGCCAACTTGTGTATAACACCAAACCGTGTTTGACCCTTCATAGGGGTTAATTTTATGAAAATGTGGTCTCCACTTTCGTATTCTCTATCTTTTCTTCGGATATTAGCATAACTCTTTTGTTGACTCAGTGCAGTTTTCAAATGCTGTTGGATCAGTTTCACATTCTCTATTGTTTCCTGCACAAGTTCTCGTCCCAACAATGGTCTGTCGCCTACTTCAGCCCAACATATCGGAGATCGGCATTTTCTTTTATACAAAGCTTCGTAAGGAGCCATTCCAATGCTTGAATGGTAGCTGTTGTTGTATACAAACTCGGCCAATGGCAAATAGGTCTCCTAATGTCCTTGGAAGTCTAATACGCACATTCTAAGCATATCTTCCAAAGTCTGGTTAGTCCGTTCAGTTTGACTATTTGTCTGTGGGTGATAAGCACTACTCAATCTTAGTTTTGTCTCCAAATCCTGTTGTAAACCTTACCAAAACCTTGATACAAACTTTGAATCTCTGTCAGATACAATAGACACTAGCACCCCATGTAATCTCACAATCTCATTTATATAAATATTGGCCAATTTGTCAGCATTGTAAATAGATTTGACAGGTATAAAATGGACAGATTTAGTCAAACGGTCAACTATAACCCAGATTGAATCCATACCTTGAGAAGAGCAAGGCAGTCCCATAATGAAGTCCATGGTAATGTGCTTCCATTTCTATTCCGGTATTAGAAGCGGCTGTAATAAGCCAGCAGGTCGTTGATGTTCAGCTTTAACTTGTTGGCAGTGTAAACACCTAGCTACAAAATCTGCAATACACTTTTTCATTCCAGGCCACCAGAAGTTTTGTTTCAAATCATGGTACATTTTTGTGTTCCCCGGATGAATGGCGAATTTTGAACTGTGAGCCTCAGACATAACACGTTTTCTCAAGTCACAACAGTCTAGTACATAAAGGCGATTTTGAAACTTCAGTACGTTGTTTTTAAGCATAAATCCAGGCCTTGGTTTTGAGTCAATTTCATCCATGATCCTTCTTAGGAATTCATCTTGCAGTTGTTTCTCCTTAACTTCTTCAATGATTGTAGGCTGAGCCGAAATAACAGCTAAAATTCCACTCTGTTCATGCATCACAATCTCAATCTTGTTCATTTCCAGGTTATTTAACAATTTTCTCTGTTCGGTAAGCAAACATGACAGATTTCCCATCGACTTTCGGCTCAAGGCATCTGCTACAGTATTAGCTTTTCCCGGGTGATACAAAATCAGTAAATCATAATCTTTGATTAGCTCCAACCATCTCCTCTGTCTCATATTCAATTCTTTTTGGGTGAAGAAATATTTCAAGCTTTTATGATCAGTATACACTTCACAAGTTATCCCATACAAGTAGTGACGCTAGATTTTCAAGGCAAACACCACACCTGCCAGTTCGAGATCATGGGTCGGGTAATTCTTTTTATGAGGACGGAGCTGTTGAAAAGCATAGGCAATTACTTTTCCATTTTGCATCAGTACATAGCCCAACCCTTTGTAGGAAGCATCACTATAAATCTGAAATCCCTCAGTTCCATTGGGCAAGGTCAAAATCGATGCAGTTACTAGTCTCGTTTTCAGTTCTTGGAAGTTCACCTCTCGTTGGTCATTCCAGTCAAATGGTACATTTTTCTACGTCAGTTATGTCAATGGCACGGCAAGTTTCGAAAAATCTTTCACAAATCTTCTGTAGTAACCAGCTAGCCCCAGAAAGCTTCTTACTTCGGATACATTGGTTGGTCTTGGCTAGTCAACAATGGCTTCAATTTTCTGTGGGTCCACTGATATACCATCCTGATTGATTACATAGCCTAAAAAGGCTACGCTGCCTAGCCAGAATTCACACTTGGATAGTTTTGTATATAATTTTCTTTCTCTCAGAATCTGTAAGGAAATTCTCAAATGATTCTCATGTTTTTCCCTGCTTTTTGAGTAGATCAGTATATCATCAATAAAGACAAGAATAAATTCATCTAGAAATGGTTTAAACACTCTATTCATAAGGTCTATAAAGGCTGCAAGTGCATTGGTTACCCCAAATGGCATGACTAGGAATTCATAATGCCTATATCTAGTTCTGAATGCGGTCTTCTCTACGTCTTCTGCCTTGACTTTCAACTGGTGATACCCAGATCTAAGGTCAATCTTAGAAAACACTTGGGCTCCCTGAAGTTGATCAAACAGGTCATCAATTCGGGGCAGGGGGTACTTGTTCTTGACGGTTACTTTGTTCAACTCATGATAGTCAATACATAATCTCAAGAATCCATCTTTCTCCTTAATAAATAGCACCGCAGCACCCCAAGGTAAGGTACTCAGACGGATAAACTTCTTGTCTAAGAGTTCTCAGAGTTGGACCTTTAACTTTTTTAATTCTGTAGTTAACATCCTATAAGGAGTCTTGGAGATAGGTTGAGTTCCAGGTGTTATTTCAATAGTGAATTCAAATTCCCTATCGATTAAGTCCCCAGGTAGATCATTGGGAAACACATCAGGAAAGTCACTAACCACAAGAATAGTTTCTATACTGGTACTATCTAAGGACTCAGTCAACGCACAACACAAGTAACCTCGACAACCTTTCCTTAACTATTTCTTGGCTTTCATGAGTGAAATCAAGTATAGTGGAAGAACTACCCCATTCCCAGTGAAAGTAAACTCCGGTATACCAGGTGGTTTAAACATGACGGTTTTGTTCACACAATCAATAGTAGCACAATATTTAGTCAGCCAATTCATACCCAGAATACAGTCAAAATGGTCAATGCTCAAAGGTAGCAAGTCTACGTACAATGTCACATCACCAATTATAACATCACGTGCTGGATAAACATAAGCACATATTATAGAACCCCCAGCCGGTGTAGACACAGACAATAAATATTTCATAGGTTCTATCGGTCTAGTTAATTTCTGAGAAAAAATACGCGGGACAAACGAATGCGTAGAACCAGAATCAAGCAATACATTGGCATTCTGAGCACAGATAGGGATTATACCTGACACCACTGTTTCGGTATTCTGTACATCTCCAGGTACGAGTGCAAACACCCTTTCTTGCCTCAGTGTCTCATTTCCAGCATCGCCCCTGGTATTTGTTTTAGTGCTGGCCCTTGTTGCAGAAACAGATCCGGCTAAACTTGCTACTGGGTGGCTAACATTGTCAAACCTCATTGGACAGTCTCTAATCATGTGACCGATTTTTCCATATCGAAAACATGCACCCGAAGCACTTTGACATACACCTTTGTGCTTCCTTCCACACTCTGAACAGAGTGGTATGGATCTGCTACTCCGGCTTGAGCTGTTCGAAGACCTAGTATTTTGCTTTTTGTTCGCGAAGAAGGAACGACCCTTTCGAAAATTAGATCCAGGCCTTTTGCTTTTCCATTCCGTTGTTGGTGTTTGAACTTGTTTCATTGCCACTATTGTGGTCTCTGTCATTATTGCTCTATTCAAAACTTCCACATTGGTAGGTAATTTCAATACGCCTACTCGGTCAAATACCTCTAAATCCAGTCCGCCTTCAAATTTTCATGCTTTCTTGTAATCAGTATCCACCATATGTGGAGCAAGCCGAGCTAGTTCAGTGAATTTGGCTTCATACTTAGCTACATACATCCTACCTTGCTTAAGTTCTTGAAACTCTGACACTTTCCAATCCTGAAACACTGGGGAAAATACTTGTTGTAGAATATCTCATTGAACTGTGCCCATGTCATGTCCCCGTTGTTATTTTGAACTAACAGCCACCATCTTCGGGCCTCGTCCTTTAAGGTGTACGTGTCCAAGAGTACTTTCTGAGTTGCGGAGCGGGGGAATACTTCAAATAATTTTTCCATTTCTAGCAACCAAGTTTCTGCCTTTAATGGTTCTATGCCATCCAAAAAAGTTGGCGGTTTCATCTTCATAAATTTCTGATTCAAATTAATTATATCATTGTTGCCCAGTTCGACTTGCACCGGTGGAGGTGGTGGATGTAAGGGTTGTTGCCTCTATTGTTGTGCCACTGCTTCAGTTAGAGCTGCGAGCATTTGCTCCATTTAGCTCATACGAGCCTCAGATGATTCAGCCATTCCATCACTTCTTGCATTGTCCATTTGCTATAGGTAAACAGGACATTATGAACGTAGGCAATAATCCTTCTTATACTATTCTTATCGTTTGTCCTCATATCACATGATTATATTCGAATTTAAGCTTTCACTTTTAAACACACACACACTTATACATGCGGATGGAATGCCCCTACTTCTTACTAGGACATCCTAAGTTCATATGGACTCGTGTGTGTGGTAGAACACGTGCTCTGATACCACTCTGTCACGACCCAAACCTGCCCCTTTAGGTTTAGTGTCATAACCGGCCAGTAATCCTTGGATTACCAAAGGCCTCTTAACATCATAGCATATAGATAGGGGTTGCGGAAGCAAATATACAAAACATACATAGTCCATAGAGCTGTGCAGACATACATGAAACTGAAAATCTTAAACTTTATAAACATACGAGTGACGTCATAGGAACAGTATTTACACGTTACCATCATGTACGTATAAAAGGAGAACTTGTTCATAGAACAAAAGGAACAGTCTTGCACATTTACATTAACATAGCCACAATACATAACCTGAACTGGAACCTCCTTGTGAGGTGCAAAAGGTGGCTGACTACAAAAATACCCCCATGCATCATTTTAAGCCTAATCCCGAACTTGCTCACCTACATACATAAATAACTAATGAGTGGAGGCCCAGTGAATAACAACAAAGTAAAAGGGGTAATGAATGACGTCCCATAACCGTGGCTGAAATAAAAGTTCTCATTCATAATCTTGTTCTGCGCATATATACATAAGACAGAGTTCATACTTAAGCTTACATATTACATACCTTAGTGCTAATAGATTGCATAGAGAGTGCCCCAAATCATACTTGTCAGTTCTATTAAAGAACCTCCGGCCAGGTAAGGATAACTTGTTAGTCCCATATAGGGACCTCCGGACTGGGAACTTGTAAACTTGTCAGTTCCACTTCGGAACCTCCAGCTGGGTACAAATGGCATGTCAGTTCCATAAGGAACCTCCGGTCTAGGAACTTATGGCACACTTGAATCATAACAACGAGTCACTTATATTGTACTTGGATCGTGGCATATATCACTTGCAACATACTTAAATCATAGCATAATGTCACTTGTAACATGCTTGAATTATGGCATAGCATCATCAATGCCTGCTATATCGGACAATCATTCATAGTATAAAACATGGTATTTCTTTCAACAGATCTTATTTCGCATACAAAAATACATGAATTGAACATAGATTTACTAGGTTATTACTCACAGACAATAGGTGTCGCAAGTAGGCAATTCAACTTCCTTGTGGCGCTTGACCTACATAGTTACAAAACGAACATATTTCGAATTACACACCCATAAATGATGACTTAGCCCTTACTTGTTTTGGTGTGCTTCTACCTCATTATTCTCATTATGGGGTCTTAATCATGGATGATGAATGCCTAGGATGGAATGAGGATGCAAAAATGCACTTGGAAACATCTTTCAAAACTTGCTAGAAATAGGGTCCACGCTCGAGCGTGGATTTCCTTGCTCGAGCGGACATGCAAAAAGTGAAAGTTCACTCGAGCGTGACTTCCCTCGCTCGAGCGGACTGTAAATTTTAGCAAAAGTACTGGATGCATGAATTTCACACTCGTCAGAAGCTTGACCTCCGCTCAAGCGTGAGACTCAGACCTTTGCTCGAGCGGACTGTAAAACATATGAACTTCTGGGTACATGCATTTCATGCTCAAGCGTGACTCACGTCGCTCGAGCAGAAGTGCACGTACTCAGAGTGCTCGCTCGAGCGTGAAGTCCCCCATTCGAGCGTGGATCAAATTTCTGGAATTTCCAGATTTGATCTTCAAGTTCAAACTCAACCTTCAAAGCATCAAACTTCATTTTTCTGGGCCAAAACTTGAGAAAATACATGAAGACCCTTAAAACAACATGGATTAAAGATCATTTCAAGAAATCATGGCCCAAAGATATGCAAATTGAACAAAATTCAACTTGAAACTCAAGAATAAACCATGAACATGACATGCATGCAATTCTTTGAACCAAAGCTTCTCAAAACATGATCAAGTGCTGCAATACAACTTGAAACTTGATAATTTCCCTAAATTAAGATGAATTTCAAACATGCATGAGGGAAATTCCTAGTAACATGCTCTCAATGCATTGAAATGTACATGCATGCATGAATTGGTTTTCCGATATACTTCTTAAGCTTGATTATTACATCTCATTGCCCAATTCACTTGAATTCATAGATGAATTAACTCAATTACACAATTAAGATGGTGGATTCCTACCTTAAGTCTTGATTTCACAAGTGTGGTAGCTTAATCCTCCAAGTCCTCTTCAATTCCTCTAAATCTCAAGCAATTCTCTTGATAAGTTTGATTTCTGTCACGACCCAAACCCGCCCCTGTAGGTTTAGCACCGTAATCGGCCAGTAATCCGTGGATTACCAAAGGCCTCAGAACAGATTAGCAAATAATGAGGGGCTGCGGAAGCAATAATACAAAATAGACAAGGTCTAATGAGCTGTGATAACGTACGTGGGACAGAACATTTCAAACCTTATTTATATAAACATAAACATGCCAGTCCAGATACACAGTATTTACAGAATGTACTTCCCAAGACCTGACTGTACAGAGCAAACACAAAAACTAGCATGATTACAAAAACAGGCATGGCATAAGGCTTCATTCGGAACCTCATCGGGAGGCACAACAGTTGGTTGACAAAAACAGAACAGAAGGCCGTCAACTCTGGCCCTGGTCATGTGCCGGCTCACCTACATACATAATATAAATTGTGAGCGAAAGCCCAGTGAATAATAATAGAGTAAAGGGTTTCAATGAATGAGTTCGTACAGCTTCAGAAAACATAATTCAGATTTGTACCAAATTCATCATTTGTCCAGATCATATACAAACATAAATCATAAGTCATGATTAAGTTTACGTGATACATCCATTAGCATTAACAGAACAGAACAGAATAGAACGTATACACGAAAGATTATGAATAACCAGTTCCATAAAGGAACCTCCAGATCCGGGTAACAGAACAGAAGTTGAACCCCCGTGACAAGGCCTCCGGTACGGGTAACAGAGTGCAGACAGAAATAAGTTCCATAAAGGAACCTCTGATACCGGGTAACAGCCAACATATATCACATGATGCTAAGGATGTCACGAATACATATCAGAAATTGAATAATCATTCATTGTACAGAACATATCATTTCGGAAAACAGGTCTTGTTTGATCACACAGAAAATAGATACAGTTTGAACATAACTTTACTAAATTATTACTCACAGTTGGCCTTGAAACAGACAGACGGAGCAGATTGATCACACGATACGCGGCATGTGACCTACATAATACATAACGGACACACACTTGAAACGCACATTCTAATTTGCACGAAACTTACGTCATGGTTCTTAGTGTGTTTCTAACCTTAAAGCCTCACTATAGAGTCTTAAACATGGCCTAGGAATGCCTAGGATGGAATGAGGATGCAAAGATGCCTTGGAAAATATTTTTCAAAACTTGCTGAAACAAGGGTTTCGCTCGAGCGTAGCTTCCTTCGCTCGAGCGAGCTTGTTAAAATAGAGGGGTCGTTTGAGCGTAGACTCATTCGCTCGAGCAGTCCGTAAAAATGCAAAAGTACTGGTTGTTGAAATTTTACGCTCGATACTCGCTCGAGCGTGAGACTCAGCTCTTCGCTTGAGTGTAGGTCTCGTCGCTCGAGCGTGCGTCTGCGTGCACCAAAAACCTGAGAGCTTGCAATTTACGCTCGAGCCACCATTCCTTCGCTCGAGCGGAGCTTTGAACAAAAGATGGTCGCTTGAGCGTGGAATCCTTCGCTCGAGTGAGAAAGCCAAATTCTAGAATTTCCAAATTTGCCTCCCAAGCTCAAACCAAGCATTCAACACCTCAAAACTCGACCTCTTAGGCTCATTTTCTGGAAAACACTTGTAAACTCATAGTATAAGATGTTTCAAAGGTCAATTTGTAAAATTAAAGCCCAAGGGTGAGTTAATTAAACACAATTTCAAATAAAACTTCAAGAACAAAGCTTAAATGTAACATGCATGGATTCTCATGACTTCTAATGCTCCAAAACATGATCCAAAGCAAGATTAAGCTCAAGAATAGGATGAATTCATGGACTATAACAAAAATGTGGACATTCATGTGAAAATTCATGAAGAACAACTCCAAAATGTGCATGCATGCATGAATTCCTACTCAATTCAACATATTAAGCTAATTCATGCCTTAAATCACTATCCTTACCATGATTCGTGCAAGAACAACTCAAACTCACAATTAAAAGGGTGAGTCTCCTACCTCAAGTCCTCAATTTCAAGAATAGAAGCCCAATGTGCAATCTACTCTTCAATTCTTCAAGTTTCCCAAGTAATTTTGATGAACTCAATTTCTCCTAGCTCTCTCTCCCTCTAGTCGGTTTGGTCAAGGAAACAAAATGGCTGAGGAGAAGTGCTTATAAGTGTAATAGGTTGGTCTCAATCAAGCCACTAAGTGGCAAAATGGTAATTAACTCAAACAAGTGTAAATTAACATGATTTAATCTAATTTAATTGCTCCGAACTGAATTTTAATTAAACCTACCATAAAATTCTATAAATCCTAACTAGTACATAAATCAAGTCAATTTCTGATTCGAACGCCGATAAGCCTTCCAATTCGCAGTTCAAAGTCGACACATGAACAGATCATTTTATATAGCAAACAGATAAAAACACAAAGATAATGCAATACATATGCAATTTAATTCCGGATTCCTTCTAAATTACTGTTAGGCATAAATAATCATGGTTTAGCATTAATCAGAGGTCGGGGTTATTACAATTTCCTCCCTACTCTCTCTCTCCCTCATGTTTGTATGTGTGTGTGCAACTCAAAAATGTGTTGAGAAATAAAAGAAGGAGATGAGTGGAGTATGTAGGAAGTCTCATAGGCTTACTTGGTGGTAATTATATAAAATAAATCATATGTGCATTAAATTAATCTAATTCAATCGTTCTGAATTGAATTTCAATTAAACCTACTATAAGTTTCTAAAAATTCTAATTAACACATAAATTGAATCAATTTCTGTATCGAATGCCAATAAGGCCTTCAAATTACAAACAGAAACTAAAAATATGAACAGATCTTTCTACATGCAATAGATATAAGCATAAAATGATGCAATGCACATGTAATTGACTCAGGACTTCTTCTTAATTACTGTTTACACATAATTAATCATGGATTAATGTTAATCATGTGTCACGGTTGTTACAAATACATTGACATTTCACTCAAAATAAACAATTTACAATCCACAATAAAATAATTCTCTTTTGTCTTGGCAATACATCTGACTTCATACCTGAAAACAATTTAAAGATTGGGATAAATATAAGGTCCAGTAGGGATCTATAATGATTATCAACAATAAGGCCAATAGATATATGTAATTATGAATATCATCAGGTGATAATTAGATAAGTAATATGCTTTTATATATCCAAAATAAACATATATAAACATATTGTTATCTGAATTGTAAGATTAAATAAAATTAGACCAAGTAGACAAACAGATTCATATGAATTGACATTGATTTGTAGGAAAATAAATCATGGGATTACATCGTACAGCTTTATGAACAGAAATACATATAACAAAAATAAGGAATAGAAGCACAAACCGAAGCCTATGTGGTACAATAGTCTCCTTAAAAAAGATTAGCCGCCTCACCGTGGGTACTGGAGGTACGTAGGCTTCTGTCTTCCAAGATACGACGTTTTAGACTGGCTAACACAAAAGCATCTTCTGATAGCTTTGGCGAACCGATAATGGCAGCACTCTCTCATACAGGAAGAAAATTATAGGCAGAAGCAAACTGGCTGTATGTATTTTGGAAGGAAAAAATCTGTACTAAAACCAAAGGAGATAGGTCTCCTTTTATAAACCATAGGGGAGAGAGGAGGAGCCTCCAGCCATAAAGGCTAGCAACTAATGCCCATGAAGGCTGGCAACTAATGGTCGTTACTCTTGCAAAAATTGCTGGAGTAATGGACCAAAACTGATGGGGAAAAATATATGAGATATATTTTCTGTATATACACATAGACTTGGCCCAAAAAGATTAGATTAGTGGACCACTAATTCGGCCTTACCCAAACCTAACCCATTCTAGCAAGCCTCAAGTCTCAAGCCCAAGCCTAAGCCCAAGATCTAAGATCCATGACCCACGGATCCTGGACCACGGACTCAGACCCGGCCTAGTCTGGTCCGAGTGGGCAGACAGTACGCACACGTGGCAATTTTTCCATAACCAATTTGGGCTATAGTCTTGGCCTAAGCCCATCTTTGAAGCATCTATAACTCCCTTCCTGCGGAAAATTTGGATGCCCTAGAGGACTCATGCCCATGGCAAAATCTTGAGGTTTAAATACCCATCAAAGCTTTCCTCTACGATCAATATGGGATTGGTAGTTATACACAATTCCCAATACCTTATTCATGAGATCATCTTTATGAGACAATTTCTCATTCAATTCTTAATGGTTTTTGGTCATTCTTTTTGTGGTATAAAGACCTTGTTATAAAGAATCTAAACCCATTTAATCCCATCTCAACTAATGGTTGAGACCTACTTTAATTTCACATTAAAGTTATCAAAAAATCATTTTTTCCAACAATTCCCTACATGAATAAAAATTGACCGAATAAAGAAAAACAGACAACGTTTACAACAAAGACTCGGAGAGAGAGCACACAGACTAACCTTACATCAGAAAAGGTCGTTGTTGGTCTTGAACCTTTCGTAGTGAAAGCCTATCGGATTTACTAGCTGATCAGTGAACGTGATGTCTTGAACTATTCTGCTGTTTGTGTAAACTAAGACAATAGACCTCACACAGGAGTTAGTCCAACCATTGTTCTTGTTCTCATTGGTGTGTCCGATATGGCCATGAAACACCAGCCTGGTTTAGTGAGTGGCTTTAAAGAATTCAGCCTTACCAATTCTTAAAGAAGTGACCCCACTTCGCACTCACATAGGTGACTTATATAAGGTATCTCATTATACGACGGTTGACTATTTATATCAGTTACGTCATTAAAAGTATTAGCTTTACCTTCCACCTCCACAGGGTATCACTGTACAAAGGAATGGGCAAAAGGATTTACTTCTTCAGTGTCTCACCAGTTACATGAAATTAGGTTGTTCCTTTGAACCTAGATCTTCATATCTCCAGTCAACTAGGTTGGGTTTTCCGTTCCAGTAACATTACTAAAGGCCTTAACCCTATTTCTCTTGACGACGTTTCTACTAACTCTCGAGTTAGCGGATCCGCAATGTTGTCCTTAGACTTTACATAATCTAGAGAGACAACTCCATTAGAGAGTAGTTGTCGTATGGAATTATGTCTATGACGGATATGTCTAGACTTTCTATTATACATATGCCTCTCTACCCATCTAATCGCCAATTGGCTATCATAATAAATACAGATAACAGGTACAGGTCTCAGCCAACGTAGAATATCCTCAACGAACTGGTGAAGCCATTCAGCTTTCTTAATTGCTTTATCTAAAGCAATAAACTCAGATTCCATCGTTGATCTCGATATACAAGTTTGTTTGGAAGATTTTCAAGACACAACTACCCCTCCGAGGTTATACACGTAACCACTTGTGGATTTGGAGTCCTTTATATCAGAAATCCAATTAGCGTCACTATATCCTTCTAGCATCGCTGGGTATCTGGTATAATGCATTCTATAATCCCGAGTGTAGTGTAGATAACCTAACACTCTCATAAAGCTTCTTTAATGAGTGGCATTTGGATTACTTATGTATCTACTAAGCTTGCTAATAGAGTAGGCTATATCTAGCCTTGAACAACTCATCAGATAGATCAAACTTTCAATGACCCGAGAATATTCTAGCTAAGAGACACTTTCACAATTATTCTTAGTCAAATGTAGACTCATGTCTACCGGTGTCCTAGACACACTTATATTTGATTTACCAAATTTCTCAAATATCTTCTCAACATACACTACTACAAATATAGATAAAGATCACACTTTTTTGGTGTGATGTATGTTTTTTAATCACACCTTTTAAATTTTATTAAAGTGTGGTCTTTAAGAGTGTGATTAAAAATGGCCATTTTTAATCACACTTTTTAAGTGTGATTAAAAACATTTAGATCACACTTTTTAAGTGTGGTTAAAAACTTTTAGATCACACCTTTGAAGTGTGATTAAAAACTTTAGATCACACCTTTTAAGTGTGGTTAAAAACTTTAGATCACACCTTTTAAGTGTGGTTAAAAACTTTAGATCACACCTTTTAAATGTGATTAAAAACTTTAGATCACACCTTTTAAGTGTGGTTAAAAACTTTAAATCACACCTTTTAAGTGTGGTTAAAAACTTTACATCACACCTTTTAAGTGTGGTTAAAAACTTTACATCACACCTTTTAAGTGTGATTAAAAACTTTAGATCATACTTTTTAATTGTGATTAAAAACTTTAGATCACACCTTTTAAGTGTGATTAAAAACTTTTAGATCACACCTTTTAAGTGTGATTAAAAACTTTAGATCACACCTTTTAAATGTGATTAATAACTAATAAAACCTGTGATAAAAAAAAATTGACATATTTGAAGAATAATCAATATTATTTTTATACGCGCATTTGAAGAATGTAATACACACTATATACTATATTTTAAATCACAACCATATATTGAATGAAATAACGTCATATATTTCATAAATAAAAATTAAATGTTTAAAAGTATATACAAAGAAATTAATAAAAAAAAAAATTTAACTGTGATTACATATATTAAAAAATAAAATAAAAAAACTTGAAAAAACTAAATTCTTGAATTCTTTGACCATATTTTGCATATCTCCAAGAAATTTCTGACCTGAAAAATAAAAAAACAAATTAATTTAAAAACCGCTAGAAACATAAGAACAAACTTACTAATTAATTTATAAACTTACATTTAGATCACACCAAAAATAATGTAACTTAGCCAGTTGTTAAACTGCCGCCAATCCTTTCCGCACAGCCACCAAAAATGACATAATTATTTTGATTTTCCACACAAATATCAGTAAAACAACACCACAAAATAAGACAATATGCAACAATGCAGTACGGATCACATAAATGATAAAATGGAGTATTATATGGACAATCAAAATCATATGATATCAACATAAAACCCACTAAAAACTATAAAACAAATAAGGATCAATAAAGCTTATTGGTCTTAAAAGCAGAAACCACATAGCCTGAATAATTACAAATTGGTATGGAAGCAATCCATGTAGAGGAAATAATAAGAGCCCAGCACACTAAATTAAAAAGAAACAACTTGCATACAACCCCCTTATCTAAACCTTCAGCTCCCTAATTTAATAACTTGAGATGAAGCACATCTTTATAGGAATAGGATCAGCCACAGATAGATACTTTAAAGATTGTAACTGTCAAAAATACGAGAATTATATGATTTTCAACCATGACAAAATACTCTATTGAAATAGCAAATTCTCCACAATTAAAGTCTGTCCATGTAAGTGACAAACAATAACAGGTCCTCACTATCCAACACTTCTCTGTGCATGTCAATGAAATCTATCACATACAACATATAAAAGCAATTCGCAAAAATTGAAGTAGGAGACTTGTAATTATCAATTCATTCAATTAGTATATCTTAACTCTTATATGAACCCAATTTTCTGTTGGACCATGACATTATTTGTTGAAATCATATTTTTTTAGGCAGAAAAAGTAGCTCATAAGGATCTCATCAACGATATCATATCTTAGATTTTGCACCATGCACCTCAAATACAACTTAGGCCCATTTGTGAAACCAACTTTGGAAGCATACCAATGTCAAGAATTAACAATTATCTTGCTATGTTTTAACAGTCTTAGACCCTGCAACCTTGCCATATAAAAAGAATTAACAATCACAAAGAAATTTCATGCCAAAAAACACAGAAAAATACAAGAAAGTTTCAATTTGTTTATAAAATTTTTAAATTTCAATATCAACAGAAATCGAGTCAGGTCACGTATCCGTGTCCATATCCCTGTTTCTTAGGTTTTAACTTTCTTTGCATTAGTTGTAATGATGATGAATTTCTGTGAATATATATAACAAAGGCCTATGAGAAAACTGTTATTGTGTATACTACTCTTTTTTAACATGCAGCCCAAGTGATAGACATAGCTTGTACAAACTGAAAGTGTTTATTTTTCTTTATATGCATAAGCACATTACTTACCTTACTCGGATTGCCTCTACTGTGTATATGCATACCGGTTTTCAAGTCTCATATATAGATTTTTAGTAGTGAAATATTCCTTGTAACCAAAGATAGGAGTTTTTCAAGAAATTTCCGAGAACCAAACACACATAAATACAAGGCTACTAGCTCTTTCATGTATATCTAGATTGTTACCGCTCTTTAGGAACTTGAATATGGTGGTCATTATAAGTAATTGAACCTCTGGTGTCGACCTCTCACCCCGCCACCGAGGCGACTTAGAAGTGTAGTCTTTCCACTTCCCAAAGACCCCATCAATGCCAAAACTTCTCCAGGATTCACCGAACCAGAAATCCCATTTAGTATTTCTTTCTCCACCGTTGATGTCACTCCTTTTATAACCACCTTGTACGTCACGTCCATAAACTGCATATATTCGTAAGAAAAAAAAAGTCTCCATTTACAATATTGGCAACAATAATTCCTTGAAATAGTTATATATATTTAATTGTCACAAAATAGCATAGTAGTATTTGTACGGAGCATGGCTGTGTTTTTAGTTTTTGTCTTTTTATACAATATTCCTTGCTACACCCTCGAGTTGGTGGTGACATTATCTGTTTGGAATTTTGGAATCCTCCAAGTTGGTCCCAGTTTGCTCAAATTCACATCTTACTCAAGACTTTCTCAAAACATTTTACAATAAGATTGAGGTTGATAATTTTATTTTCATCTTGAGAAAGATGGAATGATAGTCGAGGTGCAGATGAGCAAAGAAACCGCTCTCAAATCCAGAGCTATCTCATGATCCACTATCCTGCCAAGAACATCAACCACCAAAGTAAAGGAAGTATAATAGAAAAGCTCTCACTTAACTAAACAGAAAATCTCAGAATCAAGTAAATTAGGGGTAGAAAATGAGTGAACAGTTTAGTTGACTGCAGAACATTCCTAAAAGGTTGTACCTAATGCACAAGGTTCCTGCTTACAGAAGGTTTGGAGAGGAAGTAGGTATGTAGCCTTTCCCACACATTTTTATGGAGAAGTCAATTCTCATGACTCAAACCCGTGCACAACAATGTGAGAGTGTATAACACTTGTCATTGCTCCCAATACAACCTCCACCATAGGACATACCTAAGATACACTATTTAGGTGAAGACCTAAAAAGAAGAGGATGTTGCCTACTCAGAATGGAGCAGAAAAGGAGTTGCTTTTGCGGTTGGATGTGACTACTGGATATAAATGTCGAGTGAAGGGAAGAAATCTTAAGAAGATTTAAGACCACTCATTCATAAACCAACTCTACTCATGTCGACCTCCAAGTAAATATGCGATGCTTCAAAAAACTGAACATTTCTTACAAATATGCTGCCAAAAAAATCAAACAAATAATTCTCATAAAGGTGTATGACCGATCAGGGCAACTTTGAAGATTACAAGATAATGCTTATGTGATCGGTGTGGTTGTCCAACAAGGTCACCGAGATTTAAATCCACCATTACTGTTTGCATACAATGTACAAGCACAATGTCAACATAATCAGATAAGTCAAAACCAAGAGGGACGAAGAACAAAATAAAATAAAATAAAAATCAAACTCACAACATCCATACTTGGTTGCTTTTGGGTCCCACCAAGACAAACAAGCATGTTTGCTTAGTGATGTCCTGAATTTCTACTTTGTCAAAAAATATGTACCTAGAAATTAAACAAGCATCCACATGTACAACGATAAGAAGACGCTAAACCAAGTATTATACAAGAAAATGGAGACAATCAAGAGAATTAGTCGAATCATACATGGAAAATCAACCAAAAAAAAAATTGTACAAGAATATTATAAACATACTTCTCAAGCATTTCAATTATGCTTCCACTCGACACCGTAAAACCACCAACATAACAGAATTTCTGTGTGTAAAATTTAAGGGGAAAAAAATTACATAGAGAACATTACCAACATAGAAAAGCCAACTATATACAAGAAAGATGGCATGAGGATTACCATAATCCATGCATGGGCAATATCTATTGTGCGTTGTAGGTGTCACAAAAACTGTGTCACATCCCTACATATTAGAACAGTTTAAATCCTCAATTTAGAATAAATTTTTTTAAAAAAATCAAATTTCGTTTAATAGAAAAAAGCTATGAGCTTTAGTGCCCAATTCCTAGGAGACACATTTGTCCTTCATGAAGACTTTCAAAATTTGTCAGACTTTGGTTGTGGAGGAAATGAATGTGATCTTCTCCTCGACTTCATGTCAATTTAACTAACAGATGTCAGAATGAAAGGTAAAATTAAAGCTTTAAACTAATGCACAATGCACCTCCTGTCCTGCATACTTCACTGAGATTTAAGTTGAAAACCATGAAGTCTCATCAAGTCCAAAAAGCAAAAGCATCAGAACTCTCGTATATTACAAACACTAACTTGGATGCAAAGCAACAAACTGATAATACACAAACACATAAGAGAACACTCAAACTAGATCTCCATGAACTGAAGTGTTATAGAATATTACTACATTAGCATTCTCTAAACTAGCAAATATATTACAAACACTAACTTAGATGCAAAGCAACAAACTGATAATATACAAACACATAAGAGAACACTCGCACTAGATCTCCATGAATGGAAGTGCTAGAGAATAGTACTACATTAGCATTCTCTAAACTAGCAATTGTAGCAGCAGGTGAGTCCAAAATTAACTACTAAACACTCAAAATTGCTTTCTTTTATTGTTTGATACAGTACCACTAACTTAAAGGTGGATGAACTATAACTTATGGTTACAAACCTGCCAGTACCCTTCATGTTTGTTGCAATTCAAATTAAAAGGATCAAGAGTAATCAATTGTTTATTTGTCTGTCATCTAGAATTTAATATGCACTGGACCAAGTGAAAAATTCCACAAACCCCATCATAGGGTACCATTTGAACACATGATGGGAAAATGACATCCCTTAAGTGATCATGGAATCCATTCAAACATGTGATGTGATAACTACCTAAAGGCTCTCTTGCTCTTTTAACAGTGTGAACTTCTGTGTTCCAGAAAATTAAAGAAGACAGAGATGATGGATTTTTATCTTTGTTCATTTGCTAGTAAAATGCTTTAAATTTCAAAATTTATTTAAACTGTCAACCTCACAAGTCACAAAACTTTGGATTGCAAATCTAGAAAATCCAGGGCCCAGGCTAATTCTCTTCTTCTCCTCTTTATCAATAGCCTTCGCAACACAAACCTATAAATCAATAAAAAATCCAAAAGGCCAAAGAACTATATAAAAAGTCACAAATTCCATTTTCTCTCTACTTTTTGCACATTTTTTTTTAATGTAAAAATCCAAAAAATCATCCCAAGCATACTAATTTTTTTCACCTCTTATTTTAACCAAAAAGTTACTAAAATAGCCTATTCCCAAACCAACCCTTAATTTACATTGAATAATTTGGAGCAGATCCACCAATTGGCCTTTTCCATTTACATTGAACAATTTGGAGAATAGTGAAATGATATACCTTGCATGATACCCATTCTGCAAATGATGGATAGTAAAGATCCTCAAAGTTGTTCAGTGGATGTGATATCAATGAAAATATTCTCTTAACTGCAATTTGATCTCCACTAATTATCCCATTCGTTAGTATCTGAAATTTTTACAAGATATACCCATCATTAATATGCAAAATTTAATTAGAATATATCAAAGATATATATTCATTTTATTCTGAAACCTTTGTAGCCACCGCAAGCTCCGCCTCCAAAAGAATAGGGCCAGAGGCGTGCCTAATGCAAAGGCTTGGACAGCAGATACTAGTTGGGCCTAAAAATGGCAGTAATTAATTTAGTACAAATCTATAAAAGAAAGAAAATAAAAAATAACTATGAAAATACATATACATATTTTGTAAAACCATTCCTTGAAGTTGCATTAAATAAGAAACATGTTTCAGCAATGAAAAATTTATATCCTTGAAATGGAAGGAAGAGTGAAGAAAACCTAACGCAAGTTCAATCAAGATACCGATAATCGTTCAAGTAGAAGGTGTCCAGAAGGTCGAGTGCAGTATCATTTCAAACTGTAATTCACACAACAGAAGACATAAATGAACTATCAGAGCATTTTTGTAAATTTTGGAATCTCAACATGGTACTAAGTGAATAGAAAGTAAGAAGACACACTTCAAACAAACAAGCCATAGAATTTATCCCCTCCTAAGCAAAGAGAATAAGAGAAGAGAAGAGAATAAGAAAACCCTTCCCTTTCGAATCGTTGATCGCTGTCGGCGCCGACCCAGTCTTGCTGCTGAAGAGATAGCGTTCTAGGTCGAAGTCTCACCGCTGCCTAGTCTCCCTTTCTAACCCTTTATCTTCTCCCTCTTATTTGCTGAATAGCAGCAGAACCCTTTCTCTTTTTTTTTTCTTTTTTTTTCTTTTCTTTTTTTAAATATTTTTGGTGATGGGCGCTAAAACATTTTATTTTGGCGCCTATTTTTTTTTTAATTATATACATACGTATGATTGTTTTAATTAAATTTATAAAAAATTATTTTTAACTATTCAAAAAATAAAAATTATATAAAAATGATAATTATTTTTTATTTTTTATTTCTTGATAAAATTAATTTTTAAAAGGTGAGGGGGAACTGTAATAAACATAAACCTCAGGAGGTGTTAGTGTAATTTACCCAAAAAAATTAATTGGGAAAAAAATTATTTGAAAAAAAAATTAATTAAAAAAAAATTTTGCTAGTAAAATTTTTTAATTCTATTTAAAAACCAACGTAAACTTATTTTTTGAATTTACATTTTTTCCTCAAATTTACAAACTGAGACAACCATTTATAAACAAAAAAATTATTAAATAAGTTTTTATGACAGTTTTTTTAATTTTTGTAAATATAATGGAAAACTGAAAATGAAATGGTTTTAGGGTCTATTTGGTAACGTTTACGTTTTCAGTTTATATTTACAAAAATTTTATAAACTGGTTTTGTTTATTTTTAGAACAACATAAACTACAAACGCGTTTGGTAATTGACAAAATGTTTTAAAAAATTTAAAAATATAAAAAAGAGTGAGAAATGACAAGTAGTGGCAAGTGGCGGCGGAAGACGGTGGTGGAAAGTGGTGATGGTGGGTAGCGGATGGTGGCGAGTGGGTGGTGTGGTGGTAGGTGGGTGGGTGGGTGATGGTGACGACTAGTGGGTGGTGGTGGCGGGTGGTGGGCGATGGTGGCAGGTGGGTGGCGGATGGCGGGTAGTGGCGGCGGGTGGTGGTGGTGATGGTGAGTGGATGGGTGACAGTGGTGGTGGTGGTGGTGAGTGGATGGGTGACAGTGGTGGTGGTGGTGGGTGGGTGGTGGGTGGTGGTGGTGGGTGGTGGCGGTGGTGGTAGTGGTGGTGGGTGGTGGGTGATGGTGGCTGGCAGGTGGGTGGTGGTGGCAGGTGGGTGGTGAGTGGTGGTGGCAGGTGGTGGTGGAGGATGGGTGGTGGGTGGTGGTGGTGGAAGATGATGGTGGAAAATGGTGACGGGTGGTGGCTAGTGTTGGGTGGTAAAAAAAAAAAACTCAAAACTCAAAACGGAAACACATTTTTTGAGTTTGCGTTTTTTAGCCAAATTTATAAACCGAGACCACTGATTTATAAATAAAAAATTTACCAAACAAGTTTTTATTTGAGTTTTTAAAATTTTTGTAAATATAAACAGAAAATTGAAAACGTGTGCGTTTGGTAACGTTTACGTTTTCAGTTTATATTTACAAAAATTTTATAAACTGGTTTTTGTTTATTTTTAGAAAAACATAAACTACAAACGTGTTTGGTAATTGACAAAATGTTTAAAAAAATTTAAAACTATAAAAAAGAGTGAGAAATAACAAGTGGTGGCAAGTGGCGTGTGGGTGGTGGAAAGTGGTGGCGAGTGGTGGTGGTGAGTGGTGGATGGCAAGTGGTGGCAGTGGGTGGGTGACGGTGGCGGGTGATGGGTGGTAGCGAGTGGGTGGTGGTGGTGGTGGTGGTGGTGGCGGGTGGTGAGTGGCGGATAGCGGGTGGTGGCAGGTGGTGATTGTGGGTGGATAGGTGGGTGACGGTGGCGGGTAGTGGGTGGTAGCAAGTGTGTGGCGGGTGGGTGGTGGGTGATGGTGGTAGTGGTAGTGGTGGGTGATGGTGGGTGACGATGACGGGTGATAGGTGGTAGCAAGTGGGTGGTGGTGGTGGCAAGTGTGTTGGTGGTAGGTGATGGTGGTGGTAGTAGTGGGTGGTAAATGGTAGGTGGTGGTGGTGGGTGGGTGGCAGGTGGGTGGTGAGTGGTGGTGGCAAATAGGTGGCGGGTGGTGGTGGCGGGCGGTGGATGGTAGTGACGGGTGGATGGCAGGGTAGGTGGTGGGTGGTAGTGGTGGTGGTGGTGGTGGTGGTGGTGGTGGCGAGGGGTGGGTGGTGGTAACAAGTGGGTGGCAGGTGGGTGGTGGGGAGTGGGTGGTGGTGGCAGAAGACGGTGGTGGAAAATGGTGACAGGCGGTGGCTAGTGTTGGGTGGTAAAAAAAAAAAACTAAAAACTCAAAATGAAAACACATTTTTTGTGTTTTCATTTTTTGGCCAAATTTATAAACTGAGATCATTGATTTATAAATCAAAAATTTTACCAAACAAGTTTTTATTTGAGTTTTTAAAATTTTTGTAAATATAAACAGAAAACTGAAAACGTAAGTGTTACCAAACGACACCTAAGTGTTACTAAATGACACCT
This sequence comes from Camellia lanceoleosa, assembly GCA_025200525.1. NCBI lineage: Eukaryota > Viridiplantae > Streptophyta > Magnoliopsida > Ericales > Theaceae > Camellia > Camellia lanceoleosa. The sequence goes on along the minus strand of JANUSC010000315.1, from coordinate 104,665 downwards.
TAGCAAACAGGCTTTAGATGATAAAAATATTGTAAAATTAACAAATAATTAAATAAGTTACCAATGTAAGAAATGACTTATCAAAAGATTCTTACGCCATATATAGTTTGATTTTTAGAAAAAAAATTTAAAAATTAAAAATTAATTTGGTTAAGAAATAAAAACTAAAAAATAATTATCATTTAAGGGTAAAAAATAATTATCATTTAAGGGTAAAAAATAATTATCATTTTAACTTTTGGGCAGGTTATATACATACGTATAGCTGTTTTAATTTAATTTGTAAAAAATTATTTCTAACCACTCGAAAGATAAAAATTATATAAAAATGATAATTATTTTTTATTTTTTATTTCTTAACCAAATTAATTTTTAATTTTTAATTTTTTTTCTAAAAATCAAACCATACATGGCCTAAGAATCTTTTGACAAGTCATTTCTGATGTTGGTAACTTATTTAATTATTTGTTAATTTTACGACATTTTTACCATCTGAAACCTGTTTGGTAACCATTTCGTTTTCAGTTTTCAATTTATATTTACAAAAATTTTAAAAATTGTCATAAAAACTTATTTGATAATTTTTTTGATTTATAAATGGTTGTTTCAGTTTGTAAATTTGAGAAAAAAACGTAAATTCAAAAAATAAGTTTATGTTGGTTTTTAAACAGAAATTTAAAAATTTTACTAACAATTTTTTTTTTCAATTAATTTTTTTTCAAATAATTTTTTTTCCAATTAATTTTTTTTCCAACTAATACTAACCGGGGGGGCAATTGGTAATGCTACTTTAAACCTTAGGGAGGGGGTTGTAATTTCTAAAATGTAAGGGGTGTCAATGTAATTTACCCAGTAAAGGCAAAATTAGTATTTAAAAAAATTAAATTGCTAAGGGGGAATCTGTAATGAAAGTTTAAACCTCAGAGAGGGAGATGTAATTTCCAAAACATGAAGGGGGAACTGTAATAAACATAAACTTTAGGAGGTGTCAGTGTAATTTATCATATATATATATATATATAATCACACTTAATTAGAAAGTGACATAAAAAATAAATATTATCACACTCAATCAGATTAAGTGTGATTAAAAATTTGCGAATTGTATATTTTATATAAAAATCAATTTGAAATATTTTATATAATCACACTTATTTAAAAAGTGTGATTAAAAAGTAGTAATGTATATATAATCACATTTTAATTACATTGTGTGATTAAAAAATATATAAATAATCACACTTTAATTAGAATGTGTGATTAAAAAGTAATAGTGTATATATAATCACATTTTAATTAGAATGTGTAATTAAAAAATATATATAAATAACCACACTTTAATTAGAATGTGTGATTAAAAATATATATAATCACACTTATTTAAAAAGTGTGATTAAAAAGTAGTAGTGTATATATAATCACACTTTAATTAGAAAGTGTGATTAAAAAATATATAAATAATCACACTTTAATTAGAAAGTGTGATTAAAAAATATATAAATAATCACACAAAGTGTGATTAAAAAGTAGTAGTGTATATATAATCACACTTTAATTAGAAGGTGTGATTAAAAAAATATATAAATAATCACACTTTAAGTAGAATGTGTGATTAAAAAATATATATATAATCACACTTGTTTAAAAAGTGTGATTAAAAAGTAGTAGTGTATATATAATCACACTTTAATTAAAAGGTGTGATTAAAAAATGTATAAATAATCACACTTTAATTAGAATGTGTGATTAAAAAATATATATATAATCACACTTGTTTAAAAAGTGTGATTAAAAAGTAGTAGTGTATATATAATCACACTTTAATTAAAAAGTGTGATTAAAAAAATATATATATAATCACACTTAATTGAAAAGTGACATAAAAAATAAATATTATCACACTCAATCAAATTAAGTGTGATTAAAATATCAATATAACTTTTTTTATCACACTTCCAATAAAAGTGAGATCTTTTTTTTTGTCAAAGTGTGATCTTTAACTATTTTTGTAGTAGTGATAGTGAGACTGAGAAAGTACAATACCATTAGATGTTTTGGTGATCTTAATACCTAGAATGACATCTACAAGGCCCATATCTTTCATGTCAAACTTCGGCCCTATTTGTTTCACTAGATATAAAATGGAGGATATAATATGATGTAGGATTTAGTTGGGATATATAATGAATAAGATATATGTATTGGATAATATATCCCATAATTCATGTTTGTTAACTTGATATATAAGACTGGATATATATTATCCATGTTTGTTTTACAAAATATATTGTGGGATATAAACAAGTAATTTCCAAGATTGCCCTCATAATATATTTTAAATACCCATATTGGAACTAATGCAAATAAACAAATTCAAAATTCAAAACTAATGCAAATAAATAAATTAAAAATTCATATTATTTTTTATAATTAAAGATTCATATTAAATTCAATAATTTTTTCAAACAAAAAAAGAAATTATATTATAATAATGTTAACCTGATAATGATAAAAAAATTATATTATATTAAATTCAAAAAATTATATTAAATTCAAAAATTATATTATATTATATTATATTAAATTCAACAATATTATATTATATTAAACTCAAAATTTATATTAAATTATATTAAATTCAATAATATTATATTATATTAAACTCAAAATTTATATTATATTATATTAAATTCAATAATATTATATTATATTAAACTCAAAATTTATATTAAATTAAATTATATTATATTAAATTAAATTCAATAATTATATTATACTAAATTCAAAAATTATATTATATTAGATAGACTAGAGGGTAAATTGGACATTTTAAATCATATCCCAACCTAGGGGATATGATATAAGGGGGGGATGGTGGCATTGTATATCCTCCAATTTTGGGGGATATACAATCCCATACTATATTATATCCTCTTCAAATTTTTTTTGCCAACATAGGATATGTGGACCTCACAACATATAATATCCAATCACATCCTTTATATCCTGGAACCAAACAGGGCCTTAGAGTTTAACAATTTCTTGGTAGTTCTAATCAGTTCATCATTACTACCAACAATTCGTATGTCATCTACGTATAGACACAAAATGACATAACCTCTGTCAGTGTCTTTAACATATATGCACTTGTCACAGTCATTGATTGTAAACCCATTTGATAACATAGCGTTGTCAAACTTCTCATGTCATTGCTTAAGTGCTTGTTTCAAACCATATAATGACTTGACAAGCTTACAGACTTTTTTATTTTTCCCTGGAGCTAAAAACCCCTCGGGTTATTCTATGTAGATTTATTCATCTAAATCTCCATTTAAGAAAGTTATCTTTAGATCCATCGGATGTATCTCCAGACCACATAAAGTGGCTGTCGCAATCACCATGCAAATGGATACAATCTTTGTCATAGGTGAATACGTATCAAAGTAATCTAGGCCTTATCACTGCTTGTATTCTTTGATAACTAGCTTAGCTTTATATTGACCCATCCGCTTTCATCTTTCTTCTAAAGATCCACTTACTCCCCAAGGCCTTACTGCCTAGGGGTAGATCAACCAACTCCCAAGTATGGTTATGTAAGATGGAGTCAATTTCATTCTTAATTGTTTCTTTCCATAAGGGACTTTCAGATAAAGTCACAGCTTCATAAAAACTTCGAGGTTCTCCCTCTAACATAGAAGTCAAGAAGTCTGGGCCAAAGGACTTGGTAGTCCTAGCCCTCTTGCTCTTTCTTGGCTTATCTACTTCCTCATCTCGATCATCTACTTGATCATTTTCAAATTCCTTCTCAGAACTTTGATCCTCTCCTCGGGTTTGGCAAGGAAATACATCTTTAAAGAATGATGCATTCCTTGACTCCATTATGGTATTCTTGTGGATATCTGAAATATTAAACTTGTGCACAAGAAACCTATATGCACTACTATTCTGTGCATAATCAATGAATATACAATCCACGGTTTTTGGATCTATCCTAACTTGCTTGGGTGTAGGTACCACCACTTTTGCAAGACACCCCCACATTCGTAAGAAATTATAAGAAGGCTTGCGGCCTTTCCATAATTCATATGGAATCTTGTCTACTTTCTTATGAGGGATTCTATGTAGAATGTAATTCGCGGAGAGAATTGCTTTCCTCCACAAGTTTTGTGGCAACCCAGAACTTATTAACATTGCATTCATCATTTCTTTTAACATTCTATTCTTCTGCTTAGCAACACCATTTGACTAAGGGGAGTAAGGTGCTGTGATTTGGTGAATAATCCCAAATTGAGCACAAATCTTAGCAACCGAGGATTCATAGTCACCACCACGATCACTTCTTATTGCCTTGATATTTCAGCTTAATTGATTCTCAACTTCATTCTTGAAAAGAATAAATTTCTTAATCGCTTTATCTTTACTTTTAAGCAAATACATATAACAGTATTTAGTGCAATCATCAACAAAAGTGATGAAGTAGTTGTTGCCACCACGTGATTATAAAACTTTCAAGTCACACACAACACTGTGCACTAAGTCTAAAGGCTCGCTACTTCTTTCAACAGAATGAAAATAAGTCTTTGTCAATTTTGCTTCTACATAAGTTTCACACTTGTGATTCATCTTAAAAGATGGTATGTGATCTAACTTGATTAATCTACGCAAAGAGTCAAAATTTACATGACCCAGTCTACCATGCCATAAATTAGGGGACTCAACCATATAAGTAGAAAAAGAAGTCTTTTTATAATTTCCTACGAATGTGGGGTGCCTTGCCAAAGTGGCGGAACCTATACCCAAGTGGGTTCGGATAGGTTCGAAAACTATGGATTGTATATTCATTGGTTATGTATAAAATTGTAGTGCATATAGGTTTCTTGTGCACAAGTCTGATATTTTAGATATACACAAGAATACCATTATGAATCAAGGAATGCGTCTTTCTTTTAGAACGTGTTCCCTTGCTAAACCCGAGGAGAGGATCAAAGTTTTGAGAAGGAACTTGAAAATGATCCTAGTAACAGTGATCAAGATGATGTAGTAGATGAGCTAAGAAGAAGTAAGAGGGCTAGAACTTCTAAGTCCTTTGGTATGGACTTTTTGACTTATATGTTAGAGGGAGAACCTTGAACTTTCCATGAAGTTGTGATTTCATCTGAAAGTCCTTTTTGGAAAGAAGCAATTAAGAGTGAGATTGACTTCATTTTACAAAACCATACCTGGGAGTTGGTTGATCTACCCCCAAGTAATAAGGCCTTGGGGAGTAAGTGAATCTTTAGAAGAGAGATGAAGGCTGATGGGTCAATTGATATGTATAAAGCTAGGCTATTTATCAAAGGATAAAGGTAGTGAGAAGGCCTGGATTATTTTGATTCGTATTCACCTATGACAAGGATAACATCTATTCACATAGTGATTGTAATAGCTGCTTTACGTAGTCTGGAGATACATCAAATAGATATAAAGACATCTTTGTTAAATAGATATTTAGATGAAGAAATCTACATGGAACAACCCGAGGAGTTTTCAGCTCCATGGCAAAATAACAAAGTTTGTAAGCTTGTCAAGTCATTATATGGTTTGAAGGAAGCTCCTAAGCAATGGCATGAGAAGTTTGACATCACTATGTTGTCAATTGAGTTTAGAATCAATAAGTGTGACAAATGCGCATATGTCAAAGACACTGACAGAGGTTATATTATTTTGTGTCTATATGTCGATGACATACTCATTATTGGTAGTAATGATGAAATGATTAGAACTACCAAGAGATTATTAAACTTGAAATTTGATATGAAAGATATGGGTCTTGCAGATATGATTCTAGGTATTAAGATTACCAAAACATCTGGTGGTATTGTACTTTCTCAATCTCAATATGTTGAGAAGATACTTAAGAAATTTGGTAAATCAGATACGAGTATGTCTAGGACACTGTAACAACCTCGACCTATAATTAGCCGATAAATCATGATTAACCATATCTAATAAGTAATTAAGACGAAATTTTGAATAAATTGCATGTGTGTTGCATTATTTGTGTTTCTATTTGTCTATCGTAGAAATATCTGTTTATATTTCCACTTTGTTTTGTGAATTGAGGGCCTTATCGGCATCCGAACCAAAAATTGAGTTGGTATATGTGTTATTTAAAAATTTGAAAATTTTATGGTAGGTTTAATTAAAATTTGATTCGGAACGAATCAAATTAGAATAATTATGCTTATTGATTAGTTAAAGCCCCAAATTAATTAAGTCAACTTAAATTAGGCCTATATAAGGCTCATGTATATTCTAGACTACATTTTACACTCTCATTCTTCCTTCTTAAAGTATCAAACGTGAGAGTGAGAGAGGGAGATTAAGTGTCGGGCTTGGAAATCTAAGGAGAGGAAGAAAAATTGTAGAGAATTCAAGGTGTTGACCTAAGTGACTCAACCATTTGAACATTTAGGACACAATTAAGCTTGTAAGGTAAGAATTTCTACCTCCTAGTTTGTAATTTAGTTGGTTCCTACAAGAAATCAAGTGTGATAGGTGAATTACCATGAGAATTAAGCTTCAATAGATGAATTCCATGCATGCATGCATATATCATAGCAATTTGAGTTTGAATTTCATACAAGTCTCACATGCATGTGTCTATCTTGATCTTGTTTTGAGAATTCATCACATTTCTTACCATTTGACCCTACTTGATCAAGTTTTGGAAAGTTTAAGTTCATGTCAATTCATGCATGTCATGTTCACATCATATTCTTTTTTCAAGTTAAATTTTGAGCAATTGGCAAGTTTTTAAGCCTTGATTTGGCGAAATGGTTTTGAATTCATGATATTTGACAAGTTTATACATATTTTCTCAAGCTTTTGGCCCAAAAGAACATGATTTGTGGCTTTGAAATTGAATTGTGAACTTGGAAGAGCAATCTGGGAATTCCAGATTTTGCTTCTCCGCTTGAGCGACCCTTTTGTGTTTTGCACCTTTGCTCGAGTGACCTTAAGTTGGCTCGAGCGTAAAATGCATGCTCCTAGAAGTTTACTATTTTTGCAGACTGCTAGAGCGACAATAGTTACACTCGAGCGAAGACCTCAGTCTCACACGCAAGCGATCGTCGAGTGAAAAAATTAAGCAATCAGTACTTTTGCAAAGTTTACAAACCGTTCGAGCAAAGGAAGTTGCGCTCAAGCGATCACTCACATGTTTGGACGTCCGCTCGAGCGAAAGAAGTTGTGCTCGAGCGAGACCCCTGTTTTTAGCATATTTACCTAAGTGTTGAATAGCATGTTTTGGCATCCTCATTGCATTCCTAAGCCCTAGTTAAGACATAATAATGATGATAAGAAGTACAAACACACCAAAAGAAGAAAGAACTCAGTTAATAATTCCGGGTGTGTAATTCAGTATGTATTCATTCTGTAACTGTGTAGGTCACGCACCACAAGTTACCTGATTTGTCTACTCTGTTGTTCTCTTTGGAGCCATCTGTAAGTAATAACTTAGTAAAACTATGTTCAACTTTATTTATTTTCTGTATGTGGAATAAGATCTATTTTATGAAATGTTATGCTATGTACAATGAATGATTGTCCAGTTTCTGACAAACACTCATGGCAATAATTCCGTGGCTCAAGTATATGATCTGTTTTCGGTACTAGAGGTTTCTTTATGGAACTGAAAAGTATGTGATCTGTTCCCAGTACTGGAGGTTCCTGTGTGGAACTGGCAAGTATGTTAACTGTTTCCAGGATTGGAGGTTCCTTTGTAGAACTGGCAAGCATGTTATCTGTTCCCGGTACCGAAGGTTCTGTTATAGAACTGACAAGTATGACCCTTAATGCTCTGAATTCGAGTTGTTACTTCTAATGGATGTACCACATGTGAACAAGCATGAATTCTGATTTCTGTATGTGATTCAAATAAGAAGATGAATATGAATATGTTTCTAATTTTTGAATCCGGTGGGACATCATTCATTTAACCTTTTACTTTGTTATTATTCACTGGACTTTATGTATGTAGGTGAGCAAACGCGTAACCAGGCCTAAGCTACTGTCTAGAAAGTTTTGAGATCAACCAGCCACCATGCCTCCCGGAGAGGTTCCCATTTATAGAAGTCGAGTTTTATGGACCATGCTAAAGTTATTTTGTGTATCATGTTACGAACGTTCATGTTTTGTTTTGGTTTTTTTTTTTTTTTTTTTTTTTTTCTGTATCTGTACACTGGGCTAAGTCCCTTTTGATAATGTTTGTACGGTGTTGCATGTCTTATGTAGACATGACGTCATATATATATATATATATATATATTTTATGCAAAGTTTTAAATTATCTGCCTCATGTATGTCAGCATAGCTCAATGGACTACGTATATTTTATATATTTGCTTTTGCAGTCCCTAAATATATGTTATTCAGTTCAGAGGCCTTTGGTAATCCGAGGATTACTGGTCAGTTACGACGCTAAACCTATAGGGCGGGTTTAGGTCATGACAAACACTAGTAGACTTGAGTCTACATTTGACTAAGAATAATGGTGAGAGTGTCTCTTAGCTAGAATATTCTTGGGTCATTGGGAGTTTGATGTATCTGATGAGTTGTACAAGGCCACTTATAGCCTACTTTGTTAGCAGGCTTAGTAGATACATGAGTAATCCTAATGCTACTCATTGGAAGGGCATTATGCGAGTATTGGGTTATCTGCAGTACACTTGGGGTTATGGGTTGTATTATACCAGGTACCCAGCGGTACTAGAAGGGTATAGTGACTCTAATTAGATATATGATATAAAAGACTCCAAATCCACTGGTGGCTATGTGTTTATCCTCGGAGGGGTAGCCGTGTCTTGGAAATCTTCCAAGTATACGTGTATACCGAGATCAACGATAGAATTTGAGTTTGTTGCTTGATAAAGTAGCTGAAGAAGCTAAATGGCTTCGCTAATTCGTTGAAAATATTCCATGTTGGCCAAAACCTGTGCTAGCTATCTGTATTCATTATGATAGCAAATCGGTGATTGGACGAGCACAAAGTAATATGTATAATGAAAAGTTTAGATATATCCATCGTAGACATAATTCCATATGACAACTACTCTCTAATGGAGTTATCTCACTAGACTATGTAAAGTCTAAGGACAACATTGCGGATCCGCTAACCAAATGGTTAACTGAAGAGTTAGTAGAAACGTCGTCAAGAGGAATGAGGTTAAGGCCTTTAGTAAATGTTACCAGAACGGAAAACCTAACCTAGTTGGCTAGAGATCCTAAGATCTTGGTTCAAAGGGACGACTGTGTGTAATGGGTGAGTCACTGAAGAGGTAAATCCTTTTGTTCATTCCTTTACACAATGATACCCTATAGGGGTGGAAGGTTAAGCTAATGCTTTTAATGACCTAAGTGAGATGGAGAATCAACTGTGGTATAATGAGATACCTTATATAGGTCACTTATGTGAGTGCGAAGTGAGGCCTCTTATTTAAGAATTAACAAGGCCGAATTCTTTAAAAACACTTATTGAACCAAGCTAGTGTTCTAGAGCCATACTAGACATACCAATGAGAACAAGAACAATGGTTGGACTAACTCCTGTGTGAGATCTATTGTCTTGGTTTACATAAACGACAGAATAGTTCAAGACATCACGTTCAATGGTCAGCCAGTAAATCTGATAGACTTTCATTACAAAAGGTCCAAGGCTAACAATTACCTTTTCTGATGTAGGTTTAGTCTGTGTCCTCTCTCTTCGAGTCTTTGTTGTAAACATTGTCCGTTTTCTTTATTCAGTCAATTTTTATTCATGTGGGGGATTGTTGGAAAAAATGATTTTATGGTGACTTTAATATGAAATAAAAGTAGGTTCCAACCATCGGTTGAAATGAGATCAAATGTGTTTAGATTCTTTGTAACAAGATCTTTACACCACAAAAAGAATGATCAAAAGCCATTAAGAATTGAATGAGAAATTGTCTCATAAAGTTGGCCTCATGAATGAGGTAGTGAGAATTGTGTATAACTACCAATCCCACATTGATTGTAGATGAAGGCTTTGATGGGTATTTAAACCTCAAGATTTTGATAAGGGTATGAGCCCTTTGGGGCATCCAAATTTTTTAAAAGAAGAGAGTTATGGATGCTTCAAGGATGGGCTTGGACCAAAACTATGGTCCAAGTTGGTTATGAAAAAATTACAAAATATGCGCGCGCGTGGGGCCCGCCTGTCCAAACCAGACCGGGTCGGGTCCGTGGTCCATGATCCGTGGGTTGTGAATCGTGGATCTTAAGACTTGGGCTTGGGCTAAAGGCTTGAGGCTCGAGGTTTGTTGGAATAGGTTTGGGCTGGGCTGGATTGGTCGCCTATCAACCTAATCTTTTTAGGCCAGGTCTGTTTAGTAGCTGTATACAGAGTGTATAACTCACACTCTTATTTCCCATCAGTTTTGTGCATTACTCCATCAGTTTTGCAGGAGTAATTGGTTGCATTTGTTGCCAGCCATCATGTCTGGGAGGCTCCTTCTCTCTCTCTTCCATTGTGTATAAAAGGAAGGCCATATTCCTTGATTCATGCACAGAATTTTTGGCTTCTATATTTTACAGTCAGTCTGCTTCTATATTCTTCTTCCTGTGTGAGAGAGTGTTGCCATTGTCAGTTCATTATAGCTAAACATAAGGTACTTCTGCGTTAATGGGTCTAAACCGTCATATCCTGGAAGAAAGTCGCCAACATACTTCTAGCACCCACGGTGAGATGGCGAATCTATTTTAAATAGATTGTAGTATCACACAAGCTTCGGTTTTCTTTCTTTTCCTCAATTTTTGTTATATGTATTTCTGTTCATTAAGTTGTATGATTAGTCCCATGATTTCTTATAAGTGTGAATTTGTTTGTTTATTTTATTTAAATTACACAATTTGTACAACAACTATTTATTCATTAATTTTGAAATACTCAAAATTCTTCATTTCATCTATGTGATGGTCAGAATTTGAATTCATATTCTAGTAAGTATGAGGCCTCGTTTGGGAACAGGCTAATTTAGTAACTTTTTGGCTAATTGGCTAAAAAGGTTGGTAAGAAAAACCTGTATGTTTGGGCCAACTTTTTGGCTAATTACGAAACGACGTGCAAAAAGTAGAGAGAAAAGAGAATCTTTGACTTTTTGGTATGAGTTGTTGGCTTTTTGGCTAATTGGCTATTTTAGCCTCTTGCCAAACGAGGCCTAATTGAAAACGAGTTGAGTCAAACTTTTGAGTGTTCAAATTTGTTTATTAAGAATTAGTTGAGTTCTAGCTAAATTCATGTGTAAGCTTAAATAATCAAGCTCGATCTCGACTTGTTAAATATTTGAGAAACTTGAACTTGATTCGAGCCAACTCGATTATATAAATGAGTTGAGTTTGAGTTCGAACTTGAGTTTGAAAACAAAAAATTGATTTCAATTAATTTACTTATTAATAAATTTACATAAATAGAAAAATAAAATAAATTAATAAAAATTTATTTGATATATTATTAAAAATAAATATTCTTTTATTTTATTTATGTTCATGAGTTTTATCGAGTTCAGTTTGGGACTACTCTAGTTCGGCTCAACTAATAAACGAGTTTAAAAATTGAGTGTGAGTTCATTCATCTAGTAAACGAGTCAAGCTCAAATAAGATTTAAACGAATCAAGCTGTAACTATTCATGACCAATTCGATTCGTTTACAATCCTACTAGTAAAAGAAGAGATTCTTTCCAGTTAATTATTCAGTGTTGTTGAGTCTTTGTCAGTTTATTACGCGATTCACCTTAACAATTCGAATAGTTTACTCCTTCCATCCCATATTGATAGTCCCTTTTAAAAATTTCAAACTTTTTAAGAAAATATAATTATTACACTTTTAATTTTAATTTTAAAGAATTAATTTTAAAAATACCCTTCTATTCTTATTTTCAAATATATTTATAATTATATTACAAGGGGTAATTTTGGAAACTTCTAAATTTAAAGCTTTGAGTTTTCAAAGTGGACATGTATTTTTGGACAACAAAAAATAAAATAATTGACCAAAAAAATGAGATGGAGTTTTAGTATTTTTTATATATTATTCATAGAAAAAATTAAATTGATCGAATTACTATAACTACATAATTAAATTTCATTTATTTTCAAAATAATAGATGGTTTAATTTTAAAATTATACTTGGTTTTTAGAAAATAAAATGTGATTCAATCATGTGACTATAATAATTTGGTCAACTTAATTTTTTTATAATTAATTTACTCCAAATGTAAAATTAAATAAAGGAACTGGCTTCTCTCTAGTTCGAAATTGGATAGAGAGGTGTTATTCGGCCCATTGAGCCCACTTTTGAATCCCATTTCGATAATTCGAACCGTTTACATTTTAGAATTTGTTGAGTAAACCATTCCTGCAAAAAGTTAAGTCAATCGGATAACGAAAATTATGCATTGGGGTCAATTTTGTATATAAAAATGGATGGTGGAAAAATTAACGATTCATACAAAATTGATCCGAACAAGTAATTTTCATTATTTAATCAACTTAATTTTTTGTAAGGATAATGTACTCGACGAATCTTAGAACGGTTTGAATTATCAAAACGAGACTAAAAAATAAGCCCAGCGAGCCAGACTAGACTGTCCAATTGATTTCAAACTAGAGATAGTCCAAATCCTTAAATAAGTAATTTGAAACACGTAATAAACACACGAAAGCCCAATTTGAATCAGAGAAAATCTTCTGCTTATCGTACATGTTGGTTGGTGTAAGGGTGTAAATTTTTCCATGTTGCGCCTCGTGGGCTCCCGCCAAAATTCGGCCTAGGCCGGGTTGGCCCACGAGCCATAAAATTAGGCTCGGTGGTTATTCGGGCCTTGGGCAGGTTGGGCCGGCAAGCTTGGGCTAGGCTTGGGTGGGCCTGAACATTTTTTTTGTTTTTTTAAAATTTTTTCACCAAAATTTTATTATTTTCCACTAAAATTACACTAGGCCTTGGGCTGGGCTTTGAGCAGGCTGATGGGTCGGGTCACGGGCCGTCATACGCAGGCCGAACCCATGGGTAAGGCCAGGTTTCAAAATGGCAGCCCAGGCCCAGGCCTAGGGTCTCGGGCTAAGCTCGGGCCTGGACCTAACCGAGCCTAACCAAGCTAGGCCTACCTCGGGCTGCAAGTGGACTTCAGGCCGCCCACTGACCGCGGATCATTTTTACGCTCCTAAGTTGGTGGCTATGTTTATAATATAAAACCTTTGTAGTTCATTCATGTTATTCACAATTAGACGAGCCAGGATCTCTATAGTGATTTTTGGTAAAGTGATTGTAGAGTGATAAAGTTAAATTTTGAGAATTAGAAGGCGAAATAATTATTATAATCTCAACTTTAATAAAATTAAATCTCTATTATTCAAAAAATTACTTTAAAATTATTCTTAAAAAAATCCCTTTAAAGGATTCTCCCTCCAATTAGACTGGGGTGTTTGAAGCCCTCTAAATTAGTATTTTTTTAATAATTACAATAAAAATGTTTATGATTTTAATAATTAATATTTATAATATTTTCAACTTTTTGGTAAATATTTTTTCTAATGCCACTGATGTGTAATTTCCTTTTTTAAATTTTCTTAAGTAATATTTTTACAAAATTATGTTAAAATGATTTACTTTTTGGTTCATGTTGGGTAGATGAATCTAAAAAAATTAGAAAAATTCAAAAGATGAAAAAGCAAAAAAAGCCAATTTTTTTTTTCACTATTTTTGGTCTTATGTCGACTTTTTCAAAATTTTAAAATCTTTTTATTATTCTTATATGTCTAGTCGAGTAAAATTCAGAAATTTAAATTTTTTTTAAAATTTTAAAAAAAAATCACAAAAAAATAAAAATAAAAAATAAATAAACGTGAAACACCAAAACACTGTGTTTGATTGGGGGATAAAGGGGGGAGAGATTATTCACTATTGGGATTGTAATTCGCGGAAAGCTCTTTGTTTTTGTTTTTTAGTCCACTGGATATTAAGTCCAGCCAAAGTCCTTATCCCCCATATGGGGGATTATACTATCTTAGCAGGGGGGTATGGGACAATTTTCATTGGACTATTTACTGTTGAGAATAAAAGATGAAATGATTATTTTGACCCTCTACTGTTTAATTATGTATTATATCTCAATGTAAAAATAAAATTATTTTGTTTAACTTTTTATTCATGTTTTATTTATTTAATTTTTGAAAATAATTTTTTATATATATTTTATTGATGTTTTAAAATTTTGTTTATATTTAATTTAATTTAATTATTTAAATTTTAATAGATGTTTTATTTAATTTCATTGTTTAATTATTATTATTTTTAAAAATAAATTTATTTAAAATTTTAATTAAAAAAATAATATATATTTTTGTTGATATTTTATTTATTTAATTTAAAAAAATAAATTTATTTAATTGAGTAAAAAATAAAATAAAATAAAATTTTATTTAATCTACCTAAAAATAATTAAAATATTAAAGATATGTTTAATATTGTTATTACTTAGTAAACAATTGAAAAAGGTAAAATAATCTTTTGTTCATTTAACTTATCCAATCCGTTCAATCAAATGTTAGATTCACTAAAAATAATCTTTTTCAGACATCTAATCTCATGAAAAAATAAATACGAAATACACATCCAATCCAACCAAATAATCTAAAAATTTCACAATTTTATAATTCAAATCTGATAAATTTTAATTCTCCTTTATCCTGTCCGTCCCAAGATGTCTCATGGTGATTGATAAATTCCCTTTTGAGGGTGCCTCAAGGTGACTGAGAATTTAGCGTTAGTGGGTGGTTCAGAATATGATGGATTGGCTACCAAGCATTTGAATTTAATTGGCGGAGCAATTGATAAAAAGTGGGTACTAGTGGCAAAATGGAGCATAATGTTCATTTCCTTTTAGCTAACCAAACTTTTTATCAAGTCAAATTTAATGTCTGGTGATCTTTTCAGGATCATAAAAGTGTTTTACAGGGGTGATGCACCCATTAGGTGACTTAGGGATTATACCTATTTGAATTATGAATTTGGATTAAAAATTTAATTTTAAAATTTAGTTAAAATTTTTATTTAAATTTATAATTTAAACAGTCTTAGGTGGTAATAAGAGGTCCTTATACCATTGACTTAATAAAATGTAAATTATACTAATAATTCTTATATTTTGTCTCTTATTTTAATTTGATTAGGGTAGCTTGAATTGTATCAATTTTGCTCTTTAATTTTTTTCATTGTGCCAATTTAGTTCATTTATACATTTGTTAAAAATTGAAAGAATCAAGGATAAAATATTCCATTAGAAAAAAAATAGACAATTTCAAATTGGTTGCTAGCATCAATTACTTTGTGGAGTGAATGTACTATTTTATCCTTTGATTTCTGTTTAATTTCTAAATTGATGATATCAATTAAACTAAATTGATATATAGTTAAAAATTTACAAAATTGCTACAATTAAGACTACAATGTCCAAATTAACCCAAGTATACTATAGGGATGTGTAGACAAGATCATGCAAGGGATCGATATAATTATAATTACAATTACCAAATTAACCTAGGAGATAAATTACATGAACATGTACTTTGGGGGTTCCTTGAGGTGCTTTGTCCTGTAAGAAACTTGACCACACTTCCAAGACATGCAAAAATGTCACTAATTACTGCTACTTCTGAGCATATAGTTTCTAACATCATTTCAAAACTATAGAATCACAATTGACATCATCAAGCACAATCGTGGGTTTATAACGGTGTGCTTGTAAGAGACGAGCTACGCTTTCAAAATGCAAAAATGTCAACAATTAGTGCTACTTCTAAGAAAATCTTGGATTGACATTGGCGCACACACTTGGTGGTTACTAGGAGGTGTACTTGCTCGTAAGAGATGGACTATGCTTCTGGAATGCGCTATAGTGTCACTACTTAGTGCTACTGCTAAATAAATAGTTTGTGTTGCCATTTTAGCCCCGTTTGGTGTAATAGTAGAAAAATGATTATAAATTATGGCTTAACAGATTATACATTATAATTTTAAACATAAATTTTTAACCTATTTGGTACAGCTGTGAGATTATAGATTTAATTAGCAGAATAGTGTTTGGTTGAATATGTTGTAAAATAGTTTTCTGATGTGTAATGTTTTTTTTTGCCTTTATAAGATATAAAATTTGTGATTTCATTTATAATATATATATTTTTTTTCTTTTCTTTTTCTCCTTATTATTATTTTTTTCTTTATTAATTTTGTTTAATTTCTTTTCAATAGTGGAAGTAAATTGTATTTTTTTTTTTGATTACACAATACCAATTAATAATATAAAAAATATTAATGGAAGTTTGCCCTTATATAAAAATTAAACCATTAAATAATTTATTGTAAAAATGATTCATTAAATACCAATTAATAAAATACCAATTATTCATTAACTACCAATTATTCATTAATAATTTTTTTTCATTACACAAATACCAATTAATAATGCACTTAATATTCATTAATGGAAGTTTGCCCTTATATTCATATTTTAATTTATTAATTTTTTTCAATTACAAACCCTAATCCCACCACCGATAGCTGTCGGCAGCTCTCTCCTTCTCCCCTTCCTACTCCTACTGCCAGCAGCCCCCTTTTCTCTTCTTCCTCATCCCATCGTCGACAGTCGTCAATCGTCAAACCCTAGCCATCATCGCAATTAGTGTGAGATTGTAAAAGAGAAAGAGAGAGAGAGAAAATATCGTAGAAGAGAGAGAGAAGAGATCGCGATCGTCACTGTCGGGCTACAGGTTAAGATCGTCATTGGAGGCGCTAGGGTTTCAGATTGATCGCGAAGAAAGATATCGCGATGGTTAGGGTTTAAACTCTAGTTTGGATCGAGCGATTAGAGAACACCAGAGAGAAAAAGAGAGAGAGCGAGAGAGAGCAACACCAGGGAGAGTGAGAGAGAGAGAGAGAGAGCTCTGGTCGTCGGAAATTGCCCTGGTTTGTCGAAAATCGCCTCTCCTGTTCGTGCGAGAGAGAAAAAGAAAATAAGTGTTTTGGGTTTATATACATGGCACACTTGTAATAATTGAAAATTGTGAAGGGCATTTAAGTAATTGCACACCCCTCCGCATAATCTCAATTGCGGAAGCTACCTGGAGCAGCTTCCGATTCTCAACTTATTTTCCTCTCAAAAAAGCTCTTAGAAGCATAAACAACTTTTTTAAAATTGAAACGAATAGTCCAAAATTGCTTTTTCAAAGCTAAAAGCTGTAAGTTGGTCCAAAAAAGCTACACCAAACACCCCATTTAAAGTGATAGAATCATTGGATTGATATCAACACACACAGTTGGGGGTTCCTAGGCATGTGCTTCTTGTCCCTAATAGACAAGGGCATGCTTCTGGAGTGCTCTAAAGTGTCGCTTTTGAGCAGATAGTATCCCCGGGTTAAATTTATAAAATTAGAATTACAATAATCAAATTGGCACATGAGGCAAATTATAAGTATCACAAGTGTAATTTGTCCAAAAATAAAACTTAGTTGGCTCTAGAAAAAAATAAATGACTAAAAGAACTCAAAATAAATAGTTTGAAAAGTTACCTGAAAATTGAGTGCATGATGTATAATCAAAACTATGTAAGTTACACTCAAAATAAGGGACTAAATTTTAGTCAAAAAATCATTATAAATTGTCACATCACTCTCTTTATTTTTTTGCATATCTCTTTGTAAGAAATAAAAAAGTTATTAAAATGATTTGTTCTCAAACGAGACCTAAATATAATGCAAACACTTAATTTTCTATAAACTTTGTAAGTTACATAGCATTGTTGAAATGAAAAAAAAAAAATACTTCTTTGATTTTGAATCTTTTATTTTTTTTTTGAATTCTTTTTTTTTTTTCGGGGTGAGTTTGGTTGTCTTTAGTGATTTTGTTTAATCATTATTTTAGATGCATCTAAAATATAAAATATTTGTGAAAAACATAATAACTTTTTGTATATTTTGTATTTAATAAAACAAATACAAAGATTTTACATTTTAAGTATATTTAGATTAAGTGAATTTAAAAATAAAAAAATACTCATATTTCTTAAAATATTTATAAAAAAAAATCACCAAAAACAAGCAACATGGAAAAATAAAAAAAACTCATGTTTTTAAAGGGCACTTTTTCATAAATCTTTTTTCACCTACTTATATTCTATTTAGTCCACATTATTTTCTTATGTTCCAATAAGTCCTATGGGTGACATAGTTACCAAAATACCCCTAATAATATTCACATTTACATTGTGAATGTTCTGTGATATGAATGTTCACACCGTCAATATGAATGTTAACATGTTAATGTGAATATTCACATTGTAAAATATGAATGTCCATATCGTCAAAAAATATTTGTAATGGTAGAAATGTCCATAAAATACCTTAAATATGAGAATTAGGATTTGGTAGATCAAATGTTCAAATAATAGGACTTATTAGAATATAAGAATAAGGAAAATTATTGATAAATCCTATTTAGAAGTGTTTTAACCTAAGAAGTCCTTGAAGGAATTTTTTAACCCATTTAATCCCATGTATATATAATTTTATTCCATAAATTCCTTTTTCTTGATTTACACTATTTTCTTGGACACTTATGCCCTTATATTTAATTTTGATACCCCTATAAGTATTTTTTGAACGGTTAGTAATTTTATGATGTGAATATTCATATTTTAAAATTCACATTGATAGAAATGTAAAATTGGCCCATGGGCGGCCCGAAACCCGCCCGCGAGCCAGGGCGGGCCCGGCCCGTTGACAATGTGAATATTCATATTGACATGTTAACATTCACATTAATAGGAGTGTAAAATTGGCCCGCGTCCTGTGGGGGCACGAAACCCGCCTACGGCCCATGGGCGGCCCGCGGCGGGCTTGGTCCGGCCCGTTGACAATGTGGATATTCACATTGACATGTTAACATTCACATTGACAAGAGTATAAAATAGGCTCGCGGCCCATGGACGACCAAAAGCCCGCCCGCGGCCCGAGGCAGGCCCCGCTCGTTGACAATGTGAATATTCACATTGACATGTTAACATTCATATTGATAGGAGTGTAAAATTAGCTCGCGCCCCGTGGCTATACGAAACTCGCCCACGGCCCGTGGGCGGCCCGGGACGGGCTCGGCCCGGCCTGTTAACAATGTGAATATTTACATTAACATGTTAACATTCATATTGATAGAAGTGTAAAATTAGCCCGCGCCTCGTGGCTGCTGGAAACCCGCCCACGGCCCGTGGGCGGCCCGGGGCAGGCTTGGGCCGGCTTGTTGACAATTTGAATATTCACATTGACATGTTAATATTCACATTGATAAGAATATAAAATTGGCCAGCGGCCCAGGGCGGGCCTAACCCGGCCCGTTGACAATGTGAATATTCACATTGACATGTTAACATTCACATTGATAAGAATGTAAAATTGGTCAGCAACCCGTGGACGGTTCGAAGCCTGACCATAGCCCGAGGTGGGCTTGGCCCAATCCGTGACAATGTGAATATTCACATTGACATGTTAACATTAACATTGATAGGAGTGTAAAATTTGCCTACTGCCCGAAGCTTGTCCGCGGCCCGGGGTAGGCCCGGCTCGGTCCGTTGACAATGTGAATATTCACATTGACATGTTAAAATGTACATTGATAGGAATGTAGAATTGGCCCGCGACCCGTGGGTTGCCCGAAGCCCGCCCACGGCCCGTGGCAGGCTCGTTTGAGTCCGAGCCCGAGCATGTCCGAGACCCTAGGTTATGGCCTAGGTCATCACTTTGAAGCCCGGCCCAGCCCATCGGCCTACTTAAGGCCCATTCTAGGCTCGATCTGAGGCCCAGCCCGCCCGAGGCGCAATGTATTTTTTTGTGAAAAATAATAAAATTTTGATAGAAAAAATTAAAAAGAATTAAAAAAAAATGGCCAAGCCCGCCTTAGCTCGACCTAAGCTCGAGGCTAGGCCCAGGCCCATCGGCCCGACCCAAGGCTCGATCCATCGGCCCATCCAAAGCCCGAATACCCTTGTGCCAAGGCTAGGGCCTAGGCCTAATTTTTTGGCCCGTAGACCAGCCCGACTCGGCCCGAGAAAGGCTTGTTTGGGCCTAGGGTCGAGCCTAGTCCAAGACCCTAAGCTAGAGCCTAGGCTATCACTTTGAAGCCCGGGCCGGCCCATCGGCCCAGTTAAGGCCTATTTAAGGCTCAGCCCGCGCCGAGGCCTAGTGTCTTTTTTTGTGAAAAATAATAAAATTTTGGTAGAAAAAATTAAAAAGAATTTTAAAAAAAATGGCCAGGCTCGCCCTGGGCCACCCACGGACTGTGGACAGGTTTCGGGCAGCCACGAGGTACGGGCTAATTTTACACTCTTATCAATGTGAATGTTAACATGTCAATGTGAATATTCACATTGTCAACGGGCCGGGCCAGCCATGGGTCGCTGGCCAATTTTATACTTTTATCAATGTGAATGTTAACATGTCAATGTAAATATTCACATTGTCAACAGGTCGGGCCGGGCCCGCCCCAGGCCGCCCACGAGTCGTGGGCGGGTTTCGGGCAGCCACGAGGCGCAGGCTAATTTTACACTCCTATCAATGTGAATATTCACATTGTCAACAAGCTGGGCCGGGCTCGTCCTGGGCCGCGGGCGGGCTTTTGGCCTCCCATGGGCCGCGGGCCAATTTTATACTCTTATCAATGTGAATGTTAACATGTTAATGTGAATATTCACATTGTCATTGTCAATCTATGGCGGGATCGCGCCGTTTCGCTACAAGGGGCCACGGACGCCAATTTTATACTCATATTAATGTGAATGTTAACATGTTAATGTAAATATTTACATTGTCAATGAGCTGGGCCTGCCCCGGCCGAACTCGAATTTTTCCAAGTACCCACGAGGATCGACATGGGCCGGGCCCCTATACATTGACGATATGAACATTTACATTAACGGTGTGAACATTCACATTAGGGGTATTTTGGTAATTATGCCACCCATAGGACTTATTGAAACATAAGAAAATAATGTGAACTAAATGAAACATAAGTAGAGGAAAAGGGTATTTTGGTTTTCTTATCTTAAATAGGACCTAATAGAATAGTCAAAAAGAATATGGGTTGGATGGAATAAAACTCTTAGAAAGTGGATTTATCAAAAAAGCTCCCATAAGAATATCTTATGAACTAATTGGAATACAAATACTAGAAAAATGATTTTCTAATAAATTTCCCTTTTTTTAAATACAGAGTGATTAACTTCTCAAACAATAGATTTTCCAATGGGTGTACACCCTTATTTGATGAGTAAAAAACAAGTGTCATGGTGATACCATGTCACTATTGACATGTGATATCACTTATTAACAATAAATTTATATGTAGAGGGTGAGTCACACTCTCAAAATATAATTATCTTTCCACATAAATATGAAAAGGTAAATGACAAAACGACAAAATGTTACCGGATGATGATATCATTGACATGATATCACCGTTTTATTAATTTTCTTAATCTTATTTAATAGGATCGCTTAATTTTTTTTAAAAAAGAATCAAACCACATAAAATAAAATAAAATAAAATAAAAATAAAATATAAATAATATAAATAATTTTCTTTTATAAGAGCATTTGTTTGCTTGATCGAGGCATGGGACCCGTCAAGATAGACGTGTCGTTGCCCCAGCACATGTGAGATTCACATTGTATGAGATGTTTTATTATTAGCTATAATACCATGTTAGTGGACTTAAAGGTGGACAAACAATGGGATTAGTCGAGTTCGGGCTAGAATTGCACTTTATAATCAAAGTGGGCTAGCCCAAGTCAATACCCGCAAGTGGGCTAACCCAACTTCAATGAGACTTCAGCTAAGCTTGGGCCTAGGGTTCAAAGCCCTGCTCATTGACCCATATGAGTGGTTGCTTGTCGATTTTCCTGCCAACTTGGATGTGATAAACTGAACTATTTTTAGTTATTAAAGTAAACACTAGTTATTGAAAATTGTATGACCACTTACATTATTTGCAGTATCACCATCTCTCAGAATTGCATCCACATCATGCAATGTAACATATACTCCATTTCCTGTGCCGGACCATTTACAATTTGATAACAGTAAAAATCTGTTGTTTGATAAAATTAAAATGGTCTTATTTTGTGATTTCTAAATTGTAAATCTTACTCAATAGACATTTGTCATTCTTATCAAGTAATTTGCATATTGCAGCCTTATCTGGAAACAAAACCCTTTCAACTGGCTTTGATTGGCTTAGAGGCAAGTTGTCAACACAAATCACTTCATTTGATATCACTTCAATTGCTTGTTTTGTGGTCTTTTTTTTCTTTGCCTCTCTTGGCTCACATTCAAAATCAGACATCTTTTTTTTCTTCCTCACCTTGATTTTGATTTTCTTGACCATGGATGTTTGTAATGGCTCTATGACTACAGGTGTTTCTTTCAATGTAGTTTGAATCCTAAAGTTTTTCTTTTGTTTTACTTCTTTAGCATGTGGTATTTCTTTAGAAGCAAAAGCTTGGGTAGCCGCATGGATTGCATTTTCTTCAATCTGTTCAACTAACTGTTTATTTTCAGATTCGAGTACTTCAAACTCTTTTCTCAATTTCTCAATTTCTTTCTCTGTATTGCTCATCTTTTCCATCATTTCTTTTATTTTTGCCTCCTGATCCTCTTGTATTTTTTGCATTGTTTCCCTAATTTTCTTCAATTCTTCAACCAATGCCATATTTTCACTTTTCGGCCTTTTGTTTTCTTTTTGAACTCGTTCTAATTTCCCAAGATCAATGAAGTCCTTCAAAGATTGATCAACTCCTAAAGCTTCAACTACATGATCTTCATCTTCTTTAGTCTCCAAATTTTTCTCTATGTCCAATGCATCTTCTTCCTCATCATTACGAATGAGTTTCATTTCTTCTCTGGAAATGGGCTTCAGTTCATTGTGATTCACCTGCATTTGAAAAATAGAAAAAGAAAAGAAGTCAACAATGAAGCAAACTTTAACCACAAGAATAAGTAAAATTTTACTCTGTTTCAAAGTAAAAGTTTACTCTGATTGTAAGTAAACTTTTACTCTGATTTAAAGTAAACTTTTACTCTGTTTCAAAATAAAAGTTTATTCTGATTGTAAGTAAGCTTTTACTTTGATTTAAAGTAAACTTTTACTTTGTTCAAAAGTAAAGTAAGTAAAATTTTACTCTGTTTCAAAGTAAAAGTTTACTCTGATTGTAAGTAAACTTTTACTTTGATTTAAAGTAAACTTTTACTCTGTTCAAGAGTAAGTAAAATTTTACTCTGTTTCAAAATAAAAATTTACTCTGATTGTAAGTAAACTTTTACTTTGATTTAAAGTAAACTTTTACTATGTTCAAAAGTAAATAAAATTTAACTCTGTTTCAAAGTAAAAGTTTACTCTGATTGTAAGTAAACTTTTACTCTGATTTAAAGTAAACTTTTACTCTGTTCAAGAGTAAGATTTTATTATGTAAGTATAATTTTAAGCAAAGTGAACCAGTAAGGCTGAGATTGGAAAGATGATACCTCTTCGGGCTTTAGGGTTTGCAATGACCTCTTCATTAGCTTTTTCTTCAACGTTGATAAGTCCCATCAAAGGAGTCTTGGACACAAATTTTTTCCTTCAGGTTGAATAAGGGTAGTGTGCTCGCGTAACCAGTACTATAAAATAAAAAATCAAAATTAGTTAATTCTCTAAAGATAGATTGCGTAATATTTCAAGTAGTTCAATTTACTTACCAAAGAAGAAGTACACATCCAATTACATTTTTAGGACTTTCTAATGAAGACTGGATTGAAGTAGTCAACGTGGTTGCAACTGCAGTCGACTATGCATATGAATTCATCATTTTCAAATCTTCTACAAGGGCGACAAAAGCCTATCCAACTGTTAGACCAGTTGTTGGTAATAGCAAAGTTGTCACAAAAAATAAACACATTATTCGTGCAACATCCTCAACATCAACTATCGTTGTGCCTTCCAATGTGTCTCCTAATACCTTTCGCAAACTCTTTACAGATATTCTTGACATATTAGGAAACCTTCTCTGCACAAAAGGTGATTTTTGTTTCTTCCTATATGAGACGTCTACTTTTTTCGTTCCCGATTTTATCCCAAAAATCAAAGTAATGTCACTGTCCTCGTATGTCACACATTTCCCCTCCCCCCTCAAGCTTGAATCCCTTTGTATGAAAGTCATAAGACTCGATCACATTCATGACATTATCGTCAACTTTCTTGAACTTCTTTAACGTCACATCTTCTTTCTTCCAAAAAGATTTAAAAGGCATCCCAAAATGTGTTCTCTCAAGGGCAGTAATGTGTCTTTCAGTAAACCTTGTGTCTCGCATTAGGTTTATCAATGAAATAACATTTGATATATATTATTTCACATAGTTCTCCCTCTTCCTTACTCCATGTACAATATTCGACTTCGAAGGTTTTGTTGTTGAAGGCATTGGATTGCTTTTATTAGAGCCTTTATCATCACTAGCATTGGATTGAACTTCTTTACTACTTTTGTTTAGGGTTTTTTTTTTTTTTTTTTTTTTTTTTTTTTTTTTTTTCAGGGACTTTCTTCTTTTGTATAGCCGTAGTTGGAACTTCAAAATCATCATCATGATCATCACCACATTTGCTTCTTGTAACTACCATTTTAGAACGCTAAAAAGTTTCCCTATATCAACAGTGTAACATTTTACTTTAAACAACAAAGTAACAAAATAATAAGCACTAAAGAAAATGCACAAACATTGTAATGAGACAGTAAAACTTTACTTTTATTGAAAGTAAAATTTTATTCTGATTGGAAGTAAAATTTTATTCTAAACAATATACCCTAGGAAATAAACAAAAAACACCTACAAAATTTCCAAAACCAAGAATCAGGATAACCTTGTCTCAATTTTGACAATATGCAACACAATTCTGAAATTAACATGTACAATTCACATTCAAACCGAAATCAGAGAAATGACGAAACTACAATCATAATTACAATCACATTCACATACATAAATAGATATATATATATATATATATATTCATAAATAAATTGATATGCACATTTATGTAATGAGCAAAATCTAGAGAACACATACAACAAGAAATCAAGAGGCATTGATGAAAGCATAAAAATGCACAAAACATTATAATGAAACAGCAAAATTTTAAAATAAAATTTTACTCTGTTTATAAGTAAATTTTTACTCTCATTGTAAGTAAAATTTTACTCTAGTTGGAAGTAAAATTTTACTCTGAACAATATACACTAGAAAATAAACAAATATATACATATTTTCAATAACTGCAGCCAAAATTCACGAAGCAAGTGAAATTGAAAACATTGAAATTGCAGGACCAAAACACTACAGAAATCAAAGCAACGAAATTGAAGCAAAACTACATACACCATTTGGAAATACTTAAATTAGTTTTCAAAATTTTTAAACTTTAACATTCTCACATGATTTAGTAATTTAAAGTATTTTAAGATAGTGATAAAAATTTTAGAACAGATGATGATCCTTAGTGTAACCCAAAATCCCAAACTCTACTTACCCTAATACAACAATGAAAAAAAGAAAAAGAAAAAGAAAAAAACAAGTGTATTAAAACACTGACCTCTATATTTTGTTAGAATAACATTTTGTTATAAATCAAACAAAATCTTATATGTCAATTATTCGAATAAATAATTTTTCAGCAACATTGATTCAACACACACATTACCAAAGGGTTAAGACGAAACGAGGATAAGTAGCGGTCATCTTTAACATGAAATCCTTAGCATATACACCACTCCCAAAATGAAAACAAACCCAAACGGATTTCATAATATCAAAAAACTAGCAGAAAGGAGAAAAAATCACCTGCAAAATGTGTGTCTAAGAGAGAGAGTAAAGCGTAATGCAGAGTTTGATTCGAGCGCAAGTGACGAACCTGTAACGTTGCAAGGGTAGAAAGACAAAGTAGCTTTAGAGAGAGAGAGTAATGAGACTTAGAGGAGGGTTTTCAATCGATGCTAGGATTTTTGAACGATGATATTTAGAGGAGGGTTTTCAATCGATGAAACAGAGTGATGGGAGAGAAACGGTGGAATTGTTTCATATTTCTCCACTTATATAGAAAGGTATTTCAGTCTATTCATCATTTTTTTTTTAATTGAGGAGCTTTTGGGGCCATTATTTTATTCGGTGGGCTTCACACAAAATAGGCCCAATGAGAGAAGCTTTTCACCAAAATTTCCTTAAAAAAATAAAGAAAAAAAAAAAAAAAACAATTGAAAAAACAAAAAATGCACAAATTTTGGTGGGTTGGCCTGGTCATCGGCCTAGCCTGCAAGCGTGTTCATTAGCTGGTTTTATGGTTTCGGCCTAGCTCGATCCAATAGAAAAAATTCATTAGGCTTAACCTACGAATGGGCTGCCCAACCTAATGCCAGCCCATTAATCAAAACAAAAAAAAAAATGATGTGATTGTTTCAAACAACCAAACAACATGTCCTCAAAATGAGGTACGTTGAAAAAAAAATAGCCACCAATTCACATTTCTTACAAGTTTAGCAACTTCCCCACATAATTAGGAATTTTGTCCTTTACAAATTTTTCCAAACATAAAACTATTAATACATTCTTTATTTCTCTTTTCCCTCTTATGCAAATTAATATATATTTTGAAATGACTAGAATATATACATGTAAAAATGACTACCTAAATAGATATATATATTGTATTTTTTTAAGGAGGTGAATTCCCTCCGGTCCATAATCTGGACTAGAGAGCATTGTTTGGAAGCTCATTACAAGTTTCATTTCGATAATTCGAACTGTTTATTTATCTCCAATCCAAATTATAGACCTAGAAAAATCCAACAATTTTTATACTTCTACTAAATAAAATAACTAGCAATGTTGAATATTCTCTAACATCCTCAACTACTACATTGAAATTGAAATTGAAATATTCTTGAGGCAAAAAAGATCAGAAAATGAAAAATATGAATTATATTTTTTATTATTAACATTTGCCTGAAATGAGATCAGGGGTCAGGTCACACATGAAAGTTCACATGGACCCATTAAAAATTTACAAGCAAAAATGTGACAATATTATAAAAGATGAAGAAAGATTTGGGTGATTGTTCAATGTGAATGAATGTGTAATTACAGTTTTCTTTTACAAATATGTATAGTAAAAAATATACTTATATATGTTTTCATAAACAAAAAAAACACAAAACAAGAAAAAGAGTTTATAGGTCAGCAGCACCCACACCAGTTGTTGAACCAATCCCAACCTGCAACCATGGAGAGGAACTACCACTTATGTTGATGTCTTTCAGCTCACTTAATTTTGCTAATTTCACCTTACTATCTGCTTCATCATCCACATTTTGCATTTCAATATTGTTGTTGTTATTATTATTATTCTTATTATCTTCATTATCATTATTATTGTTGTTATTGTTCTTGTTATCGTTTTCATTGTCGTTGTCATGATCATTGTTATGATCATCATTGTGTTGGTGGTGGTGGTGGTGGCAGTGATCGGTATACTTTTTTCCTTCTGCATCGACATCGATCCATGATTGTAAATGTATTTCAGTGGACACTTCAAAGCTCAACGGGTTTCGTGGGTCGCGCCTTATTCCGGTCAAATCATCACCTGCAATTGTTGTCGCCGGGAGGTTAAGATCAAGTGTGTCGGATTTACTGAACTTAGGTTTTTGATGTATGTGATTGTGATCAATTTGATGATGATCATGAAACTGATGGAATTTTGCGAGCGAAGAAGTCTCCGGCGAATTCGAAGTGATCCAATGACACCTTTTGTGCCCTCCCAATGCTTGTCCTGACGAGAAAATTCTATGACATATTGAGCATTCATGGACTTTTGATTTCCTCTTGGAAGCTCCGCCTACCGGAGAAATTGGACTGTGTTCGAGCAGAAAACTTGATGTGGATTTTGACGGGAGCAAGAACTCCTCTTGAGTGATCACATCGTCGTCGGCTAATCCGTCGTCGACGATGTGATCAAGCCGGGCTGCGAAGCAGCCCTTTACCTTCTTGTGGCTTGCCCTATGGCCACCCAATGCTTGGTGGGAATTGAATACTTTCTTGCATGCTTTACATTCAAACATCCCTTTTGCAACTCCTTTTGCCTTTTCTGGTGGGGTCCGCGTGGAGAGCGGAGGAATAAAAGCCACCGGATTCCGCCGCTCCTCCTCCTTGCTGGCGGAGGCGCAGGACTCCTCTGGCTGATCTGCCGCCAACGGGTCAACCCTAGCATTCGATAACATAACCAGGCATGTGGCAGCAATGTCATCGTCTTCGCTTGAAGGACACATGGAATTGAAACTTCCCACTTTAGCCCTAAAAGATCTCTTCCTCTTTGACCATTGTTGACACCCCCTCCTCTCCTCGCCACCGCAGTCTGATCGCGGTGGCGAGGATACGAGGGACTCCGCGTCATCAGAGCTACATTTTCCATGCTCAAGAAAAGATTTCCATGACGAAAACTCCTTCCCACAATTCTCACAAACCCTACAACTCTTTAACCGATTAGGGTTCGTCCTCAAAGCATACATCCGTTGTTTCGCCGGCACATTCCCTCTGTCCTCCCAATCACTTGCCGGGTCATCATCGTCGATGTTTCCAATCTCATCTCCAATCCCATGAGCTCTCATGTGTCCTCCTAGAGCCCTCCCACACATAAAACCCTTCTTGCAAATCCTACAAAAGTGCTTAAAATTTGTTTGTTGATCCACCATAAGAGCCATGGATAGTGAACATACAAAAAAGAAAAGAAAAAGAGGAGAGAGAAAAATGAAAAAGTGAGTTGAGAGAATGGGAAGAACAATGGGGGTGGAGTTAAATTGTTCTTGTAGCAGAAGTTGTAGCGTTGTATGGTGAAAAGAGGGTTAGTCCTGGTTTTTAGTTGGAGTATTGGTTTGTTGTGGATGGGAGAGAAATAGGAGAGAGAAAGAAATAGGAGTGAGAGTTGAGAGTGAGGGGGTGACAAGTGGAAGGACGGTATGAGGGTGGTAGACTTTTTCCACGGCCCTCTCCTGGTGGCGCCGCCGGTCAAACCAATCAATGGACGGCTGTGGATATATATATATACATATGCATATATATGGTGAGAGATAAAGAGTGGTTCTAACTGACAAACCTATTCATATCTCTTCAATTCTAAGCCAAGAAAACTATAACCAAGCTTATTGCTTCTCGTTCTCTGTCGGTTGGTTCAATAAAGCTGGTTTTTTCTACTAATTATATCCATTTTAACTAATATATATATGTATTATTAGCATTATAATCTTCTAGTTTTGCCCTACTATTTTTTTTTTTCAATATCAACAAACTAAAATTCGGAAGGGACAGCTCATTTGCCATTATTACATCTTTCATTCAAAATGTGGGATTAAAATAACTTATGGTTTTATTGATGTGGATGGACTGTGTGCAGTGTTAAATTGACATTCAAAATGTGGGTAATACTTATTGTGATTTACTTAAAATATAAATTTTTATTTATGATTTGAAAAATGATAAATATATACTTCTCAAAAAAATTTATTTAATAGACTTAACTAAAAAAATAAAATTTTAACTAATCTCTTATACAATAATAAAATTATTTGAATTATTAATTGAAATAAATTTCTTACATCATTAAAAATATTTAATTGACTTAATGATTTATTAATAAAAGGGTTATTTATTATGAAATTAGAAATTTCAAAGCGCGGAATGTAATTTTCAAAACTATAGGGATAATTTGTATTTTAAGTAAATCTCAAGAAATTCCAAAGAAAATTACACACGCAATTCCCCCCCCCCCCCCCCAAGTGTTCATATACTTGTAACAAAATAAATCTTAAATTATAAACTTTTTTTTAAATTTAAATCCTAAACTTTAGATTTACTTTCAATTTAAACCATCTATCTATTTTTGTTAGTAAAATCGACGAAAAAAATGTTATTTTAGACATTTTAAATACACCTACATTGAGTTTAATGATTAAAATATATATATATATATTTTTGTCGATTTTACTTAATGGAAATAGATTGATGGTTTAGTTTGAAAACAAATCAAAATATTAGAGTTTAAATTGATAAAATTAAAAATTTAAGATTTATTTTGTTAGGAAGGTCAAACTCTAAGATTTTTTTTGTAATTTTTTTTAGTCCATTGGAGGAGGTATTATCATGGGGGAGTTTTTTTTTTTTTTTTTTTGGTACATTTGTGTGGTGTCATTTTTAGATTCGTGGTAGAATTGCTTTAATACTTAACCCATTTACTGTTTCATATCAATTCAAATTCATTACACTACCGTTATTTCCCTGTACCAAACTGGCTGATATCCATTCGAAACGATCCTCTGCTTTAAACACAAAATTATAGCATCTGACGGCTTTAAAATTACGAATGCAACACTCAATTCACGGTAGTGTATAAACACAAATTTCGTCGTATTGTGCAATTAAGGTACGAAATAAATACATAAATAATTAATTTTATTTAATTATAATAAATGAGTATAATCTTTTGTAGATTTGCTCTATTATAAAATAGAAGATCCTTTGATTCGATCTCCGAAATAGTTGCAATACAACGACTATAAAAACTTGTTGAACTAAACAAATTGATGAATTTCTTCAAGTCTTCGAATGGAAAAACTTGGAGAAAAGACGCTTGATCAAGAGCTTGAATGGCTTGATCTCGAACGAGTCTTGAAATAATTTCTTTGAAAGGAGAAACCAAATTTGTATTTGTAATTTAAAACAAATTTAAAGTGTTTGATAATCATCCCTTTTTAGGTTTGAAGAGTTTTAGAGAGAATTTAGCAGAGTCATGAGATAGCTTAGGAGCTTGCAAGATCTTTTGCCAAAAAAATGTGTTCCCATCCCCATAGTGAGAGCCTTTATTTAGGATTAAGAGAGAATGGTTAATTTCGAAACTCCAAATTTAATTTTAATTTCCAAGAAAATAAAAATTTATCTCTTACTTTATGGAAATAATTTGCATTGAAATTTGAATTATTCTGCCAGATTTTGACAAAATATCTTCATGGGCTCCACACTTTTGAATTGACCCAATTATCAAAATAGGTTCACTTTTCATTTGGTACGACTCATAATTTAAAATGGATTAAGGTCCATAATTTTAGTAAGACTCACATTCATTTGAAAATTTTGACTATCTTAATTTTGATTAATCAAGAAAAAATTATTTGTCTTAATTAATCAGACAGTGAGTAAGACACGTAAAAATTTAAATGTAAAGTGCTACTATCCATGAGAATGTAATGCTCCTAATCGCATGAGCATAAACTGCATGATGCTCTTGGCCCATATGAAATAAAGTTGTTAAAAAAAAAATTGTACTACTCCTAACCCGCATGAGTATAAACTGTGAACTAATAAATTAATAAACCAAATGTGTTTTACAATAAGAGTATTTTTGTTTCGAACTATAATATTTATTTCATAAATAAAGTGTTTACTAGAGCAATTATTTTATAATGAAGTATTTGGCTTTGAGCTACATATCGTTAAAAAAAAGTAAAATAATAATACTAATAATAAATAAATAAATAAATCATGGCAACCATGATAAACTTTGGATCTCGCCTTGCTCAACTTTTAGGGTTGTTCTAATTTGTTGGCGACTTTGATATCCTTGTTTCTTATCACCTCAATTGCTTCTATTGTAGCTTGTTCTTCCTTCAAAGTCGAAACAACGGCTCGCCTTTGAACTACTTCAGCTTTGACAACACTAATTGAAGTATCCAATTGTTGTGATTGTTCATCTAAATGTTCCAACGCCTTTAACAAATATGCCTTCTTTGCTGAAAGACTACCCAAATCGGACTTTAGTGAGTGAACCTGCTCAATTCCTTCATTCTCAAGAGCTAAAGCATGAGTAACACGTTGACTGACATTTGCCAAACGCTGATCTTGTAGTCTAAAGTAATCCCTTAAGCAAACTCTGATTCTATAGATATATACGTAGTCGCATTTTGTACGTACTTCTCAATCTGGCTTTGTAACGGAGAATAGTCTATCTGAAGCTTTGAGAGCTCATCATAAAGCTCTTGGAGCTTTGGGCCCAATGCTGGAACTTTTTGAATAGGAGTTTTGCTTAATAAGTTTTTAATATGGTTATCAAGTATTAAAGCTACTAAACAGCGATCATTAAGGATCATGCTTTTTGCATCATTGGTAAAAGCTACAGAAGGTGCAACTTGACTCAATATAAGAGTAGTAGGCAAGGAAAAGGTTTGGATAATTGGAGTTGGGTCAACCGAGAGACAACTCTTGTAACCAATCACTAAATCAAAGGCTGATGGTCCATGAACTGATTCTTTATTATCTGAGAGCTCATCAAGAAATCTCATGTCCTCATTGCCAAATGCCAAATCAAAGTCATCATTTGGCAATTGTCAAAAACAAATTAAAGAAGTGTCATAAAAAAGAAAAAAAGAAAAAAAAAAACACAATAAATTGAAATGACAAATAATAGATTTTGTCATTACCGGTACAACATTGGTAGCCATTGGTTGAGAAGTGTTAGGAAAACCGATAAAAAATGACTCTACATCAATAAAAGTAGTGGTGTTTCTTCCAATAGTGTCGGTATCAGAGTTTCTCCCTAGGTGACGCCAATTACGATCACCAATACTATGGTCCTTGTCTGCTACTCCACCCAAGAGTCCTATCAACACTTCCTTGAACCATTTCCTTGGTCTTAAGATTAGAACTTTGCTTAGCAATGTGTAGCTCGAATTGGTTCTACAGTTCAGACTCCTATTACAGTTTTGAATCTAATCTCACAAAGTGCAATGTGAGATTGATAAATACCAAAAGTTCAATCCGACAAATCATTTTGGAAAATCAATTTTGAATCAAATAATGCAAAATTGGACTGCTTTACTAGATTACAGAGTCGCCACCTAAATATTTTATTTTTTGGAAAATTTAGGAAACCCTGACTCGTGCCAAATGCCACGTGTCCGTCATCACCAAAGTTGTTTCGGCTCGGGAACTTGGGTATGGGAGGGAAAGGTCCTGAAATGAGCACTTCCGCTCGCCCGATCAAAAGATCAGCCTCTACTAATCATGATATGTTGTTTTATAAACCTTATGTGTTCTTATTCCGATTATTAATCTAGCTTTACTATGTGACTCACAATCAAGTATAGACTAGATCGCAAGAATTGGAATGAATTCAACTCACGTTTGCTTTGAAAAATAGTTTGAATTTGCCACCCTCAAATGGGTTAAAACGCGGATTTTCCACCCTCAAGTGGGCTTAAAACATGATTTGCCACTTCGCAAAGTGGGCTTAAAACTCACAATCATCGAATTGTTCAAATTCAAACAACCAAGCCTTCATCCACAGGCATTCATACAGTTTAGCAAGTAAGTATATAGCCTCATGGCAAGCATGCGAAACATGGCATTACTTACACTTATGCAAGTATGCTAAAGCGTAAAAGCTTACCGAGTACTCCAAGCCAAAACAAAAGCTAGTTAGAAACAATGCATGATCCTAACTATGCTAGATGCCTAATGCAACATATGCAATAATGCAACTAAATAGGGTCGGCTACCTAATCATGGTATTTTCAACACTTTGATAGTATGCTTTGAAAACACGTATTCAAAGAAGTGTATTAAAATAACAATGCAATTTGAATGATGCACCGAGTCTCGATGCATGCAAGACAAATGAATGATGCAAACATGCAAGCATAAGGTATGCTAATTGAAACATGTCCCTAATCTAACCATCAAAAGCAAATAAATAAAAAGGAGAAAGAAGTGGGGTTGGAAGACATGCACACACACACGCATGCTTATTATAACATTAAGCCCTCGCGAAGGAGGGTCCGAATGAATAAGCTAAGCTAGCTATGCTAATTAAGCTAACTATTACAAAACGAATTAATTAACTATACTAGTTAACTAATTATTACAACACAATTGAATAAATAGCCATGCTAAGCTAATTAAAATATTACAAAACGAATTGAATAATTAGCTACGCTGACTAACTAGTAAAGCGATTTAAATGGCCTCGAGGAACGAGGGATGCATGCATGCTCAGTTGCTTCACCCGAAAATGCCCTTGCCTTGCCATCGGATGCCTCTGTTTGTACTAATTTGATCTCTGAAAATTGCACCAACTTCTAGATTGCCTCTGCTCCAACACAGGAACACACTTGCACAAAAAATCACTGGTGGCCGGTCGGCCACAAAAAGTTGCTGTCGGCCACCTTAATTGGCCGGTCGGCTATTTCAAGTGGCTGTCGGCCACCAAAATGCGAGTGTTGGAACATCGTAGGAACTTTATTTCAAAAATATTTTGAAAGAGAGGGTTTTAAGATCTAAAATCTTTGGTCAAAATAGTTTTAGTCCAAAAATTGGGTGTAAGGTTGGGATTTGACTCTCTCATTGCCGAAGAAATTGAACTTTTACACTGCACACCTCATCACCAAGTAAACAATCAGTGGCACTCAAGTCTTAAAGACGGTCGAAAATGGGGTGTCTATAGTTGCCCCTCTTTGACAGAGCTTAGAGTCATGAAATGACGTGAGTGAATGTCAAAACCCAGAGACGACCCAGTTTTGACAAGGCTGAAGACTTGGACAAACAAACAAAATACAGATGTATTTGGTTGAACCCACAGGTTGCCTACGTATCCCTTTGCAAGGAATCAAACCAGCGTAGTTCAGGGGTAGGATGCAAAATGATGCACAATATTACAAAACAGTGTAAATGATATACAATGCAATTGAATAATGCAAATAATATGCAATGTAATTGAATCATTTACCCACAAGCAGTGCAAAACCATCCAAATATCATAAAGAGATGGAGATGCAAAATCAAACTACGTTTAACATAGAAAAGGTGCCGGAACCCTCAAACCACAACTCTCTTAGTGGGATAGGTGTGTGCACAAGCAGAACTATGTGTTTCGTAGAAAGAATACAAGTAATTGGGTGGCATGATATAAGTGAGGAATGATTTACTGAGTAAAGATCGTGATCCTACATGCTGAATGGAACAAAACCAAGTACAATGCAATGGATGCAATAGATGCAGTGAATAAGGCGCGTGGCCAAACTACATTTCTATCTAGAAAATGTATGGATACAAGACAAACCACATCTAACACAGAAAAGGCGCCGACACCCTCAGACCACAATTCTCTTAGTGGAATAGGCGCGTACACATTATCACAGAACCATGCTTTAACGCGAAAAGTATGGACACATGCCAGACTAAGCTTAACATGGAAATGATGCAAGCGATAAATGGACAATGCAGTATATGTATGCAATATATTCTATATGCAATGCAGTAGACGTACTAGATAATGTAGTAAATGAATAGGGTGACATACTCCAACCACGCTGAAATCATGAGAGGAGGACAAACAAATTCCAAACACGCCAAAATCGTGTGAGGAAATGAACACTTTAACTACACTGAACTCGTGAGAAGAGGTCCGAAAACAACAATCAGGGGTGCACTCGACGCAACCTCAGATAAATTCCAAACACGTTGAAATCATGTGAGGAAAGGAACACTCTAACCACGCTGAACTCATGAGAAGAGGTCCGAAAACAACAATCAGGGGCGCACTCGATGCAACTTGAGATAAATTCCAAACACGCTGAAATCGTGTAAGGAAATGAACACTCTAACCACGCTGAACTCGTGAGAAAAGGTCCGAAAACAAACAATCAGGAGCGCGTTCCACGCAACCTGAGATAAATTCCAAACACGCTGAAACCGTGTGGGGAAAGGAACACTCTAACCACACTGAACTCGTGAGAAGTGCTTCGAAAACAAACAATCAGGAGCACGTTCCACAGAACCTGAGATAAATTCCAAACATGCTAAAATCGTGTGAGGAAAGGAACACTCTAACCACGCTGAACTCGTGAGAAGAGGTTCGAAAACAAACAATCAGGGGCGCACTTGACACAACCTGAGATAAATCCCAGGGGACAACGATTGTAAACGCTGCTCAGCATAAAAGGATAAATAATACAAGATAGCACAAGATACACATAAATGCAATAAGTGCGATGACATGATACATGTTACAAGCAAGGTATGATGTTTAGGGAATGGAATAAACAAACAAAGCGGTGCTTTAAAAAGCACCTCATAGGATGAGTGGCGATGAACCACTCTACTCTGACGAGGATCTCCCCCTTATGTTCTTCGAACTCTTACCTTCAACTCACAGTACAAAGGTCTTGAAATGCTGACAGGGGTTCTTCACGTAGAACACTTTGGATGCCACTTTTCTTTTTGATCATATTAACAACTTTTCCTATTCTCCAACGGGGTGACAGACTAGGTTGGTTCGGTATCCAGAATTGAGGCACATACCCGCTACCTCAACCTATGGGGCTTTTATACAGATTTCAAGCTGGAGACACACCCCTGGGTATTTAAACCAGACTTTAGTCTCGAAAATTCCAAACC
This sequence comes from Camellia lanceoleosa, assembly GCA_025200525.1. Taxonomy (NCBI): domain Eukaryota; kingdom Viridiplantae; phylum Streptophyta; class Magnoliopsida; order Ericales; family Theaceae; genus Camellia; species Camellia lanceoleosa. Next base: position 68,053 of record JANUSC010000315.1, on the reverse strand, counting down.
TTTGCATTCTAGGAATCAGCCATTCGAACTCTAGTTTCCACCGTCGCAGTTGGTCTCCTAGGAACTCATTGCAAACACAACCAAGATGCCTCTGGCAGGGACTGGTTTTTGGGGAGAGCACTTTGATTGCCATTCTGGCTTGAAGCAGACTTGATCTTGAACTTGAAGTAGAGGCATACTCATACTTCGGAGCATTGACAAGGCCTGAGGAGGTACATCCGAAATGCAATCTCAGATTTTGCTGAATGTGAAACACACTAAGATGCTCCGATTTTCCTTATTTTCTTTTGCTTTGTAGTCCGGAACCTATATAGCTTCAGATAGGTCTTGGTTCTCCTGTTCTCACATGAACTGGGTGGAACCCTGCAGTTTTATGAAAGAACAAATCCTGTTTTGCACATATGTGGAGACTGGCACAGCACTCTGAGCACAAAATGATTTTTTTTTGAAATTGAGAAATGAGTTCTCGACTGGATATTGAGCCTACGACTAACCACAGCCAAAACGACTCAACAAAGATGAAATGGAGGTAAAACAACCTAAACAACTTAACAAAGGAAAAACAAAGGTAAAACAACATAAACATATCTATTGACACTCAAAACGACTTAAAACAAGAATCGAGACAAACAAAAACAACAAACACAACAAACGAACACTCTGCTATCCATCAATGGGAGACCTCTCAATTCACGAGAAACCTGTTTCTCCGAGTATTATTTCCCATCATTTCTCATTGGTGATCCTCACATCACTCTGGCACTTAATCTCTAGTTTTTTGAAAAAGCCATTTCCTCACTTTTCCTTTCAGCGCACATCTCTCTATTCTTCAATCTCTCTTCTTTTTTTATCCCTCCCATGGGTGTTTGATGGATAAACAGGAAGACGTGGGCTTTTGCCCCTAGTATTCTACTAGATTCTCCTTCTTCTGCTCACAACAGTGAGCTTTCCCACAGAGAGGTCGTGCTACGACTGGGTGTGCAGCAAATTTGCAACTGACATTGGTTGATGACGCCCTTGGCTATTTCGGATGTGACCAGACCTTCTCGGATAAGGGAGTGGAATATCCTGCTTTATTTTCAATTCGTGCTTCGCACTTAGTTTGATACCTCGCTGCTTGGAGGATGAGAGAGCTTTCGGCCCTTTGCTGTTAGCTACAGTTGTGCCTTTTTCTGGCGAATACGACGCCCTTTTTGGAAAGTATGGTGACAAGGGGGAAAAGACAGAAAACCTGACTCGACTGTGCCCCTAGTTCATTATTTGACCATTTTTTGTTTTTGGCTTTCTACTAAAACAATTTTGACCAATATGAGAGTTAGATTAACATGCTTGTTCGATTTTCTGATTTGAAATCATGCAAGTCAGGTTATGAGCACTGAAAATTTTCCTTTTTTGGGTCCAAGAAATAGTCCAGTTTTAGAAAAAGTGGAATAATTTTCGAGAAAATTAGTCAACCTTATTAAAAATTCTCAAAACTATTTTTACAAATGGCCACTACTTGACCAACACAGAATTTACTCTTGAGATGCACAACCTCAGATCTGAACTTGAATTGTCTTGCAGCTAAATCTTCCAATGGAATAGGACAACCGAATCTGAACAAAGACAAGCCAATTTGCACATGGATAAGATAGCCAAGTTTGAACAAGGATAAACCAATCAACATGGATGAGGCATGTAGGCTGAAAATGATTGGGGGGAAGTTGCCTACGTATCCCAAACATGGGAATCAGGCCTGACGTAGTTCCAGGTTGAGGTACACTCGAGCGTTGACGCTTTTCTTTTGCGTTTTAACTTTTGCCAAGGCCACCCTTCCGGGTTTTCAACCTTGCGAGCTCTGTTTTTCTTTCCTTTCCTTTTCATTTCTTTTCTTTCCTTTTATTTTATTTTCTTCTTTTCATTTTTTCATTTTCTTCATATTTTCATTTTTGTTCTTTTCTTTTTTTTTTCTTGCTCTAACTTTTGCCTGGGTCATCCTTCTGGGCTTTCGACCTAGCGAGCCTCTCAAGGGTAGAAAATTTTAACTTTGTCCATGTTGATCGGTTTGAGATCTCGAAGCCATCTGAATCCAGGAGAATGGCTGTTGTTCGCTGATGATGTAGGAGTCCATTCAATGGGGGCTGAAGTTGCCCCTAGTGTTGCGGATAGGAACTCGATTGTCCTTCAACAATAAATTTTCTTCTTCCAGCTGCTGGAATTTGGCTTTCTTGCCAGTCTTCATTGGTTTACAGAATGACCCATCTTTTGAATCTTTGAGCACATCTGACATTTTTGTCCCTAGTTCAAGGGCTGCTTCAAACCTAGCTTTACAAGCTTTTTTCGATCACATTTGACCTTCTTGATCTGACTTTTTTGCCCCTAGTTCGAGGGCTGCTTTAAATCTGGCCTAGCGGGCCTCCTTTGATGTCATAAGACCTTATTGCCCCTAATTCATGGGCTGCTTCAAATCTGGCCATACAAGCCTCACATTGTGATTTGATCATTGAACATTCTGAATCCGAGTTCAAGGTTTGAAAGCAAAAGGGGTTAAATCTTGAGGCCGAGAGTGATCCTATGCTGCACAATCTCGAGATCAATTCCATGCATGTCTTCGCAGGACCACGCAAAATATTTTTTGAAATCTTTTAAGAAAGTGACTAATCGCTCATGAAGACAGTGTAGAACCAATCTGGATCAAGCTAGGATCCTTCTCAGTACTCACATTAACAACCATGATCTCATTCATTAAGGGCTTAGCATGCCTCTCTTTCTCTCAATTGATCAAATTTTCACAAATCTCGAGGAATTCCTCCATCTTTGTTTTCATCACAGTGTTAGAAACGTTTTGAAAAACTTAGGTCAATGCAATGATTTCAAGGCACAGAAAAGTAGGTGAAAAGCACAGCCGTTTTATTCAGATCTTCTAGCACAATTGGCTCCAAGGTAGAAACAAACTCAAAAAAAATGGTGTAAAAGACAAACACAAAACAAAAAAGTGATGCCTGAGTTAACACGCTCGAAAGCACCTGATTTCAACACAACAGTATTGACTCGATAAAACAAGACAGACTCAACTAACTCAGTACAAAAAGATTGACTCAATACAACATGACAAGACTGACCCAATACCCAATTCAGAAAGCACAATAAACAACATTAGCACATTGCTCAAAACAGTGCGTGCCATCCACCACATCTGAAGTAAACTGAGCGCCATCCGCAGGTGGTTCATCCCCCGATCACATAATCACATTATCTCCCAAGTTCATTGGTCCAGTGCCGATAGACTTTACAGAACCTGGCGCGACAATGACCTTGTTGTCAATCAGATCTTGTATTGCATGGCGAAGACGAAAACAAATGTTAGTGTCATAGCCAATTTGTTGATGGAAGACACAGTACTTGGCTGAATCATGCTTAACTAGAAGGGGATCCGGGAGAGGCCGAGGCTCAAGGAGTTTGAGATGGCCTTGTCTAACGAGGATTGGAAGAGCTTTGGACAAGGTCATGTAGAGGGGATTGAAGACCCTCTGGCCTCGGGGTTGATGACTCGCGGTTTGTGAAATTATGGATGTACTAGCAAAGGGGTTGGCAGGTGTTGACTGGGTTCGATGATCTCTTATGAGTGTAGGATTGGAGCTAAATGGGGTGTCTCTAGTATGACAACCCTTCTTCTGGCTTGCCCCTTGATTTAGAATGTTCTCATCATGTGTGGCAAAAGCGTCATCTACAGTCTTTGCAACAACTGTCAGCACTTGCTGTTTGTTCAGTCCTTCGGCTTTCAAAGCCTCAACAGCCCACTAAAGATGTTGATGGGAACCAATGCCTGCCTTTTCCTTGTTTTTACCACTTGCCTCCACTTTGTCAAAAGATCGGGTCGCTATATCAGAGCGGAGCCCAGTTGTTGTCGACATACCACCACCTAAATCAGAGATGGCTTTAGGTTGGCCCTTTTCAATTACAATTTGCCCTAAGATTGATGAGCCTTTTGGATCGAAACTTCTAGCCTGCGATGTGGTCGATGATGGAGCCAAAATTCCAAAGGCCAGATCTGCCATAGTTCTCTGAAGATCTTCAATCATTCTCATCTGCTCAGAAGTGGTAGGTTCACGGATTTGAGATGATTGGGGTTCGAATGCATCCATCATGCACAATTCCATGTTTTCTGGAATGAACACCTCAGGCTTGGGTAAATGAGCTGGGGTGATGTATATACTGGGGTCATAGGTGGATGGCAGTATATGGATTAGATTGAGATGCAGAGGTGACGGGTCAGTGGTGGCCCGAGGTCCTTTTGGTGGAGTTATGGTCTCTTTGTCAATAAGATCCTGAATCTTATGACGGAGGCGGATGCAACGGTTTATATCATGACTGTGGTGTTAATGATAGGCACAGTATTTAGCTGGGTCATATCTTGGTGGAAGCGGATTTGAAGGGGTTGAGGTTCTAGAAGCTCTAGGTACCCTTCTTCTCGTAGCTTTTTTAAAGTTTGAGAGAGACTCATGTAAAGAGGATGGAAATGTCGAGCTTGGGACTGAGTTAAAGTGGTTAGTTTTTGGCCATTGAGGGAAGTGCTGATAGTGTCTACTTCTTAGCATTTCGCAGCTGTGCTACCATCAGCAGTAGCATTGGAACTGCGAGTAACATTCTTCTTCAAAGACTTATTATCTTCCACAAAGATCCCTTGTCTGATGGCATCCTCGATTTGAACCCCCATTTCATGAAGGGCTGGAAAAGTAAACAGAGGTAGAACGACCATCTTTTGCAGCAACTTGCCATGCAGATTCCGAACAATCATCCTGATCTGATCTTTGTCGGAAGGCCTTGTAGTCATCATTGAGGCCTTTGCTCTCTATCTCGTCACGAACTTTGAGAAACCCTCATTTGGCTCTTGGTAGGTGACTTCGAGATCACTAGTTGTGACCTCGATCTGTGTGTTGTAGGAGTATTGAGCAATGAAGGCCTCAACCATCTCTTCCCAGTTCTATTTCACAGAGTCTTCCAATTTAGCATACTAGATTGCGGCTATCCCAGACATGGTTTGGTCGAAGAGAGACAACTTCTGGGCTGGGGTCAAACCCATTGGCCTCAGGATATCAGAAAACAAGTGGAGGTGCACCATTGGGTCTTTAGAGCCATCGAAGCGGTCGATATACGACATTTTGAACCTCTCCGGTAAGGTAACTGCAGATTCAGTATATCCGTCCTCTAAATCCAGAATGGAGTTCACTCCTTGTGCTCGTTTGAATAACTTTTCCAGTTTATCGACCTTAAGTACAGTTGTGTCTACCTCAAATTCAAACGGAGTTTCAGTTTGATAGACAGGAACTTTAGAGGTTTGCTCTGGGATTGGCTCCGCCGGATTGCCCTGAGTCTCTTGGACATTAGTAGTATGGGCAGTGGCTCCAGGGGTCGGATTACCCGTGGGAGGTGCATGAGATGTAGAGGCCGCAGCCAGTTGTGGCTGTTGTTGTTGTAGTTGGGTTATCATTTCGGCCTGATGAGCCATGACTTCAACCTGACGAGCCATGACTTTAGCCTGACAGACTGCGTCCTGTTGCAGTGCCTCAATTGTTTGTTACAGGTACCGCATCTGTTCTTCCATACTGGCTGGGGGATACTGAGCCATGGGAATGGGTAATTGATCTCGTCTTGGCCGAAATAATGCAAACAATCGCTCCTGCACTGCAGACTAGACCACGTGAACCGAGGTGTGATTCTCAGAGAAAGCTATCGGTGAATTTTGCCTGAACCTCCTTCGTCTTGTAACCGGTGGGGGTGAGGCAAACACATGTTGCTTCTGAACCAATTCTGACCTGACAAAGTCTATCGATACAAGTCTAGAGTACCCGGGGGATATTGGAACCTTCTGAAGCTATAGTTCCAAGACTACCCTAGCAAAAGAGAAAACAAGCAGCATCTCAGCCTGATTTCACTAGAACATATATGAGCATAGCTGAATGACTGTGCTCTCTACTGAATTCTACCCAAAATCAAAACCAAACTGATATCCTCAGGCCGATACTCAAACTTGCAATTGATACATACAACCTGTAGAGACACACTCTAACAGCACATAACAAGCAAGTAAGAGCCAAAACACTCCTATGGTGGGGTAAGGTTTCCTTGTCCTATTTTCTCAGGGGCTAGGGTTTCACTATGCACGCATGCAGTTCCAAACAACCTACATTCGGGTAAGCAACCTGTCCTAGTTTGGAACAGTCTCTAAGGCTTCCGATATGCAACTAGGTCGAATGGTCAAAAAGAGTGCCTCGGTATAACCAAGATTTGTGTTCCCATCGTGGCAGAGCCTGTAACCGGTTAGCCTTATGGCATGCTTTTCCAAGCAAGCCTCCGGCAAATGGTTCAGGAGTAGCAAACGGCAAACACGGTGTCCTAGGCGCACCAAATGCAAATGCAATGCAAAGAAACACATAAGTGTAAACAAAACAACATATCATGATGTTCGAGTCAAGTTCTCTAAATCCCCAGTAGAGTCGCCAGAAACTGTAGATCGCTCGAACTTCCTCCATGTACCCCTCTTTTGGAGAGGGCGTGGATTTGGTTCTAGCTAGTACAGATCAGACTCTTGTCATGGTTCTGAATCTAATCTCACAAAGTGCAATGTAAGACTGATAAATCACCAAAGAGTCCAAAACTGGAAAATCATTTTGGAAAATTGATTTTAATCAAAAAGCGCCAAACATAGATTGCTTTGCCAGATTTCAGAGTCACCACCTAAATATTTTATTTTGGGAAATTTATGAAACCCTGACTCATGCCAAAGGCCACGTGTCCGTCATCACCAAAGTTACCTCGGCTCGGGAGCTTGGGTACGAGAGGGGAAGGTCCTAAAACGAGCACCCCCACTTGCCCGATCAAAGGATTGGCCTTTACTAAGCATGATATGTTGTTTTATAAACCTCATGTGTTCTTGTTTGATTATTAGCTAACTTACTATGTGATGCGCACAACACACAAGTATAGACTAAATCGCTTGATTTGGAACAAAACATCTCATGTTTGTTTTTTTCGAAAATGGTTTGAAGATGCTACTTGTAAGTAGGCTAAAACGCGGATTTGCCACCAAACAAGGTGGGCTTGAAACAACATGATTTGCCACCCTCAAGTGGGCTTAAAACTCACATTTTGATGAATTATTCCAATTCAAGTAATGAAGCCTTCATCCACGGGCATTCATGCAGTTAATCACTTAAGCAAATAGCCTCATGGTAAGCATGCTATCATGACAACACTCACACACATGCAAGTATGCTAAAGCGTAAACACTTACAGTGTATTCCAAGTCAAAACAGAGAACTAGTTAGTAATCATGCATGATCCTAACTATGTTAAAATGTCTAATGCAACACATGCAAAAATGCAACTAAGTAGGCTCGGCTACCTAATCATGACATATGAATACGACATTTGATACATGTATTCAAATAGGTATTGAAATACAATGCAGTTTGAATGATGCACTGAGCTCGGTACATGTAAGACAAATGAATGATGCACGCATACAAGCATAAGGTATGCTAATCAAAATATGCCCTAAACTAACCATCGTAAATGGATAAGTAAAAGGGAGAAAGAAGTGGGGGTTGGAAGACATTCACACACAGGCGCACACTTATTATAACATTTGCCCTCGCAACGGAGGGTCCGAATGAAAGAGAGCTAACTAGCTACGCTAATTAAGCTAACTATTACAAACCAACTGATTAATTAACTATTCTAGCTAATTAATTACAACACAGTTGAATAACTAGCTAATCTAAGCTAATTAGTTACAAACTGAATTAATCAATTAGCTAATCTAAGCTAATTAGAATATTACAAAATGAATTAAGCTAAATTAATTACAGCACATGTGATTAACTACAATTAGCTAATATAGCGATAAAACAGCCTTGCAGATGAAAAAAGCATGCATGTTCGGTCGCGTCCTCTCAGAAATCCACTACCTTGCCTCTAAATGCCTTTGTTTGCACTCTTTGGACTTCTGAAAATTGTGCCAACTTCCAGATTGCTTTTGTTTAACCCTAGGAACATTCTGAGGGATGATCGGCTAGAAATGGTGGCTCTCGGCCAACATTGATGGTCGGTCGGCTAGCTTGGTGGCCGGTCGGCTAGAACATGTGGCTGATCGGCCACTTATTCTTGAAATTTCTCTTTTTGCTGCAACAGAGCACAAACAGAGGCATGGTAGTGTATTTGCAAGGAAATGTGTGTGCAACTACTTTCCTTATCATTTCTCAAGCTCAAAGGAGCGTAGTACTCGGCTCTCAAGCCACCAATCACGCATCTCAATGCACGATGGCCAAAGAGTCAAGCTTGCACAATGTTAGTAAATGCACAAGTAAGACTCAAAGAGGCCTCCACCCTATCATGCATAATCAAGGGGGACAGCGACTAAGAAATGTGGCACGTTTCATTACTTTGAGTATGAAACGTCTCACAATGCTTGTGTTTGGATTAACGTCTGATCCAAACACAATGCAATGCAAACAACATGCTTATTTTTCACATGTTTTACTTGGTCCATTTCTTGTTTACTCATTTTAACTTACCAATTAGTCCATTAACCGGTTAAGTTCAATGTGTAAGTCCTCTAATGGGAAAGATGGCCTAAGCCATAAGCACCTTAAGCATGAAAGAAGCCTCATGCTTTTGGTTAGTAGAAATCCTCAAGGGATGAAAATCATTAGGCATGAGAGCCTCAATTCCATGCTCAAGCCAACAAGGGGCTCAAGACTACTTTCAAAGTGAATGAAAGATTGAAACAATGGAGTGCAATGACACATATTTTAGCACTAAAATAACATGCTAAGTGACTCAAAATCATGTAAACAACTCATGTACAACATGTTTAAGGCAAAGGTGTCAAAGCTAGTGAAGTGTATTACACTAGAAGCATGCAAAACAAAACTCAAACAACCAAGCCAACTCCAGACAGAGCTAAAACATGCCAAATCAGTGGCCTAAACATGCTGGAATTGAAGCACAAAAGACAAGAAAAACATGCTCTCTTGTTGGCTTGCAAGCAAGGCATAAGGAACAACTCTCAAAAGCATTTAAAGAGTGATATATGTGAGAGTGTGACAGTGATATATGCTCTGAAATTACATACAAAATGATGCTATGGCATGCAAACAACCTAAGCAAAGCATGTTGGAGGCCTTAAAACTCAAAGCTAGTTAAGGCACTTGCACTATAGTTATGCAATACAAGCCACAAAACGCCAAGACCACTCAAAGCAGTCCTAAAGCATGCTAAATTAGAGCCAAAAACCATGCTGGAGTGGAGCATACACATGCTAGATTAATAGGCTAAACCATCAAGTACACTAGGCTAGTGAGCAAGTTTACACTACAAGTGCAAGATGCAAGCAATGAGTGACCAAACCAGCCAAAAATAGAGTTTAAACATGTTAAAATATAGCCAAAAACATGCTCAAACTAAGCTAATACAAGTCACAAAAACATGCTACTTTATAGTGCTAACAAGGCATATCATGGAGAGACAAGGAGGGGAGGCCACCCCCTTCTATTTGGGACCTCAAAACAAGTTTTCTACCACTGAAATTCCTTTGGAATTCATTGGTTTTAAGGCCAAAAGGAAGTTGTTTGAAAAGCTTGAAAGATAGCTCAAAAGGCCTTACAAGCCAAGAAGCAAAAGGGATGAAACACCCCCTAGCCAAACAAGGCTTAAACCACCATTTTAAACCTCAAAATCAAAGTTTTTTATGGTTCAAAACCAGCCCCAAAATAGTACAAAACAATGGGAAAAGGGGGATAAAGAAAGTGTGCAAAAACAAGCTTGAAAGGGAGAAGTGCTTACCCTTGAAGCACAGCAGCAAAACCAGCCAAAATCTGAGCCAAAACCACCTTTTGGAGCTCAAACAAAGTCCCCAGGAATCTTAGCCCAATGGTGGTCAAGTTTGATCAAGGATGTGTATGCAAAAGTATGGTGTATCTAAGCTTTCATGCACAAAAGGGCAAGAGAGAGTGAACTCTAGAAAGAGAGGCAGAGATTTAGCTCCGAAAATTTTGTAGAGAGAGAGGGATTTTAGTGTGAGAAGCTCCCAAACTTGCTAAAAAATGTTCTCCTCAAAACAAGAGATATGGCTTCTATATATAGCAAAAATAAGATCTTGGGTCGAAATATCTGAATTGCGACAGCTGGTGTGATAACCCTATTTCGTATTATGCTAATTGGTCCTTATTATAAATGTGATTATGTGTATGATATGATTTTGTGTGCCATTATGTGAAAATATGTGGCTTTGAATTTCTATCTGTTCACCGTAGGAATATCTGTTTGATTATCTGCTTTAGAAATTAAATTGAAGGCCTTATTGGCCACGAAACTCGAAATTGATTACGCCATTGCGATTAGCATAACTTTTAGAGCCTACGGTGAAATTTAATTGGAAATTGATTCGGATCAAATTAAATTGATTTAATTAATCAATTAAGTGCTCAAATATCTAATATTAAATTAATGTGACTTAGTGGGGTTATATAAGGGCCATTACACTCTCAATTCTTCTCTTTTTGTGTTCATTTGGCTGATATCAACTCTAAGAGAGAGATGGAGGGTTGGCTAGAGAGGGAACAAGAGGGAAAATTATGTGTTTGGCTCAAGTTTGAGAAATTGGAAGGTTTAACTCAAGAATTAAGCATTCATTGGGGAGATTGAGCTTCTAGGTGAGTAATCAACCCTTTGATTCTTGAGTTGAGTTGTAATTTTGTGGATTGAAGATTAGTTAGTGAGTTAGACTATGAATTGAGTTGATCATGTTGAATTGAAGGTTAATGTATGCATGCATGTATGTAATTGCTTTAAATTCGCATGTTGAGCTTGAAATACATGATCCATGTATAATTTTGGTTAAAGCTCATGTTTGTAATCACCATTTGCACCCTATAAGTTGAGAATGAGAGTAAGATGTTACATGCATGTACAATTCATAGGAGTGTAAGTGTTGAATGCATGAATTTGTCATGCTGGAAATGAGTTTGTATAATTTGGGACATGCATGTGACTAATTTGTGGAATTGAGCTTCAAAATGATGTAATTTGGTATTTATACCATGTTAGTACATGTATATGTGAAGTTTGAGCTGAAATTATGTGTTTAGAGCCTTTGAATACCAAGTTGAAGCTTAAGAACATGTTCTGGATTTTCCAAAAAATTTGATGTCCGCTCGAGCGGGGGAACCGCTTGTAGACGTCCCCGAACGCCCCGGGAGGGATGAGTCCCGTTCCGTTCATTTTGGGCTCACTATAGTTCATGACTCTAATTGTCATGGTTCTTAATTTGAACCAAAGAGTCCAAATCCGGCAAATCGTTTTGAGAAAAACAGATTTTTGAAAGAAGTGCCAAACATGGACTGCTTTGCCAGATATAGAGTCGCCACCTAAATATTTTATTTTGGGAAATTTAGGAAACCCTGACTCGTGCCTAAGGCCACGTGTCCGTCATCACCAAAGTTGCCTCGGCTCGGGAACTTGGGTACGATTGGGGAAGGTCACTTCGTGAGCACCCCCGCTCGCCCGATCAAAAATCGGCCTCTACTAACCATGATATCTAGTTTTGAAAACATTATGCATTCTTATTCCGGTTATTAGCCTAGATTTACTATGTGACGCGCACATCATACAAGTATAGACTGGATCGCCTGAATTGGAACAAAAACATTTTATGTTTGTTTTTGAAAGATGGTTTGCTACCCGCAAATAGGCTTAAAATGCAGATTTTGCCACCCTCAGGTGGGCTTAGAAGAGATGGTTTTGCCACTATCTAGTGGGCTTAAAACTCACAGTCAATGCATTGTTCCAATCCAAATAACCCAACTTTCACCCACAGGCATTCAGGCAGTTATATCATATAAGAAAATAGCCTCATGGTAACCATGCTATCATGGTAGTCACTCACACACATGCAAGGATGCTAAAGCGTAAAAACTTACCGAGTACTCCAAGCCAAAACAGAAACTACGTTAGAAATCCATGCATGATCCTAACTATACAGAAATGCCTAATGCAACACATGCAGGAATGCAACTAAGATAGGCTCGGCTATTTTAAACATGGCATATGGAATGCTACAGCTAACAAGTATTTAACTTGGAATTGAAATATAATGCAGTGAGTTATGATGTGCCGAGCCCGATGCATGCAAAATAGATGAATGAGTGCAAACATGCTATCATACTGTATGCTAATTGAAACATGCCCTATTCTAACCATCATAAGCTGATAAATAAAAGGGAGAAAGACGTGGGGTTGGAAGACATACATCACACGCACGCACATGAATAGTACAGTCCGAATAAATACAAAACCCTAATTAATTAACAAATTAACTAGGAAAAACAGTAAATTGGCATGCAAGCCCCTGGACTGCCTCAGCTCTGTTCCGAATGATGAATGATGCATGTTTGAGTTGCTTGGCGCAAAAATCCATCGCGATGCCCCGATTAGCCTCTGTTTACAATTAAGCCCGGAATATTGCGCGAAGTCCCAAGAGATTGCCGATTTCTGATTTGCTGCAACAGAAAGCAGGAAAGGGGCATGGCAATGTTTTTTCACATATGTATGCTTGACTACTCTTCAGGGAGCATAGTCCTCGATCCTTGTGCCACCAATCATGCATCTCGATGCATGATGGCCGAAGAGTCGATTTGCATGACTTAATATGAAATGAATGCACACACAAACACAACAAGACCGAGACTCCATCATGGATAATCCGGAGCGTCGGCGACTGGGAATTGAGACACGTTCCGTCACTCGGAGTACGAAACGTCCCTCGTTTCCCATGCTCGGGCTAACTCCTATCCCAAACACAATGCAAATGAGATGGCATGCATCATGCAACTAATATACAACCCAGCATACACAATGCTATGAAATGGCATACACAATGCTCGATGTAACATGGCATACACGATGCTCTAACATACAACCTAGCATACACAACGCTATGAATTGAAATGGCATACGCAATGCATGATGGACTTACACCAACATGATTGGACCTCAGCCACACTCACATCAGTGGCCATAAGATGAAAATGAGACACTCGAGATGCGTGCACACATGCACGCAAACCGAGGACCGATCCTAAGGCACAAATGCCACTCTAACAAGGCATGGCAAGGCATGAAATATGGCATACAAACATACAAGTTCCAGCACTGAAACGTGATGCAAAATGATCCCGAAACATGGAAACATGGCACCCGATGCATGGAATGGTCCCGAAACACAAAACTAGGCACATGCATTGACCTATAGCTATACAAAGCATGCATTATTTGATCATGAAGCATAAAGACAGAACCAAGGTAGTCCCAAAACATGAACATTTCTAGTTCAAAGCATGGCCAAAAGATGCTAGCGAGATGGACTAAAATAGCATGCAATTTTGACTAGCAAACATAGTTTACATGGCATGTATATGAAGAAAGTAAGAACTCATCAAACCAGAAAAAATCAGTGAATAAAACATAGTGAAACATGCCCAAATAACCTCTAAAATGCAACCAACACATGCACAAATGATGGGTTCTTTTAGAAGGCGTACAAAGGGGTTATTAAGCACATGCATCAAGGACACTTAGCATAGCCAAATCAACTCTGAAAATCAAATATGATAGCCCTAAAACTCACCAAATTGGCCCTGAAATCAGTCAACAAGGCATGCAAGATAGGGCCTCTTTGGAAGGCCAAAAAGACCATCAAACAAAACAAGGTGAGAGGGGGTCACCCCCCTCTGATTTTGAGGCTCAAAAATGCATCAAAGCCACTGAAAATCCACTGGATTTCAATGGCTAAGAGGCCAAACCATGGCCAATGCAAGTGCTCTGATGTATAGCCCTAATCATGAAAGAATGAAGCATACATAGGGGAAGATGACCCCAAACAGAGAATAGACCTTAATCAAACATGAAGATGATGTCAAAAAAAGTCTATTTTCAGTTTAGGTCAAGGTCCAAAAGGGCACACAAATAAGACTAATGTATCATGCAAAAATAGCCCTAAAAGAGAGATTAGAGACAAGGGACCGTAGATGACCTCAAACAGAGAAGGTCCCTTCAACAAAGTTGAAGAGGGGCTCAAAAAAGACACTTTAAAATTTATGGAAAAACTCAAATGTACTCACAAGTAAGGCTAAAATATGATGCAAGAAATGGCCCTAAAAGAGAGATAGAAAGTAAGAGGCAGCAGCTGGCCTCAAACAGTGAAGAGCCCTTCAACAAAGTTGAAGAGGGGCTCAAAATAAGGCACTTTACATTTTATGACAAGTCACGAAAATAATCACAAGTAGGGCTAAAATATCATGCAAAAATAGGCCTACAAAGAGAGATAGGAGACAAGAGGTAGTAGAAGACCTCAAACAGCAAAGAGTTCTTAATCAAACATGTAGAGGAGCTCAAAATATGATCTTTTTCAGTTTGGGTTGGAGCCCAAAAATGTAAGCAAAAGGAGCTAAAGTATAAAGCAAAATAAGGCAAGAAAGAGGGAAAAGAGGACTCACCCTTGTAACACAACTTTCCAGCAGCTTCTGGTCCAAGAAGAGGAGCTCTCAACCTCTGGAAATCAGCTTCAAGGGGCTGGAATGGATGTTAGAGGTGGTAGGCTATGGGTTGGTGTATAAAATGGCCAAGAAACTAAGGTTTTGGAGCTTGGATGAGAGAGAGAGAGGGAGGATTGTATGCAAAGGCTCTAACCAATTTTTGTAACCCTTAAAAATGGAGGTGAGGTGCTGGCTTTATAGAGGAGAGGCCAGGGGAAAAGAGGGGAAAACCAAATTCAAATTTCCCTCCAAAAGGGCAGATCCCCGGGCAGGGGTCTGGGGCAAAACAGCTGGCACAGCTGTGATACACCAGGAGAGAGAAATTTGGCCCGCCAGGTTTAGGAGGTTCAGGTGGCCGGTTGGCCACCTCCCCTGGCCGGCCGGCCAGGTGCAAAAGGGTCAAGAAAATTTAGTGGCCGGCCACCCCAAAAAGGTGGCCTCCCATGTGTGTACAACACAGCTGTATGGTCAAAAACTGGAAAAAGTGAACCAATAGAGAGAAAAGCCAACTTTTAGAGGGATTCAAGAGGGTCAAAAACAATTGATGGCTGGCCTATCCACATTGGTGGCCTCCCAGGTGTGTACAACACAATGGTGTGGTGGAAGGTCAGAAAAAGTGGCCCGGGAATGGAAAAAGTCACCTTTCTAGTGACGAAAACGGGCGATAAAGAGCGATGAAGGAATAAAGTTGGTCTTCAGAACAATTGCTGGCCTCTCACTCTTCTACGACCTTCCTAACAATGAAAATAAGGTCTCCGCCAAAAATGAACCCAAACCAATGTAAAATGAAGGTTCGGGGGCCAAAACGTGCGGCCTGGGGGCCCCGAAAACAAGCTGTTAAGCACCGGAGGTGGCGTTCGACCACGAAGTTGGTCTCTCGAGCCACAGTGTCCCTCAAAAGGGAGGAAATAAGGCGTATGCCAAAAACCAGGGCAAACAGAGGTGGTTAAGCGGTCCCGAGCCGAGGCACACGGCCGACGGCTTCGAAAATCGGGAACTGAGCTCCAAACGGGAAAAATGGCCTACGACCACGAAACGTAGCCTACGGCCACTGAGAGATGGTCTACGAGACCTCTCCCTCCCTTCGGGAAGAGAAAACAAAGAAAACAGGACCTGGTTCGCAAACCGAGGTAGGGCACAAAAGAGTCCGAAAGTCCGGAGGCAAGGCTCGCAGTCGTGACTCCACAACTTCAGAACGAGTACAATATGCAACATCACCGAGTGCTCAGTTGGTGACGTATGAGTCTTAAGGTCAGTCAAAAATGGGGTGTCTACACCGCCGCTCGAGCGTGGAATTCGTGCTCCTAGTATATTTTGCAAACAAGGTGTCCACTCGAGTGGGGAAGTTCACACTCGAGCGGGGAGCTATGTAGACAGACCTTTAGCTTGAGCGCCCGACTTCACACTCGAGCGTAAATTTGATGCATCCAGTACTTTTGCAGACCTCATGGGTCCGCTTGAACGGGGAAGTCCACGCTCGAGTGGGGCCCCTGTTTTTGAAAATTTTAAAAAGGCATTATGTGTTTCGTTTTCTGTTCTCTTTCACTTCTAAGTACTCTTAGGCATGCATTGAGCATTGTAATTGAGTTAAAGGGATAAGAATAAAGCCTAAAGAGGAATATGTGAATTAAAGAACAGATTGAATCATTTGTGACCCGAATGTGTTATGTGATGTGTAGGGTCAAGCTCTAGGGCAAATCAACCAACTGATCACTGTGAGTAATATCTTGACAAAGATATCTGAAAAATGTTGTTGTCCAATTTCTTACTTCTATGTAAGTTTATAATTTTGTCAATTTGATTGGTGGACAATGTTTGCTATGCCAAATGAATGGGCCAAAGGCCAGTTTGACATGAAAGCATGAATGGGCCAAATGCCTGTTTGAGATGAAAGTATGAATGGGCCAAAGGCCAGTTTGACATGAAAGCATGAATGGGCCAAAGGCCAATTTGACATGAAAGTATGAATGGGCCAAAGGCCAGTTTGATATGAATGAATGGATGGGCCAAAGGCTAGTCTGACATAAATGAATAAATAGGCCAGAGGCTAGTATGATTTGAACGATAGAATGAATGGGCCAGAGGCCAATACGATCTGAATGATAGAATGAATGGGCGAGAGGCCAGTATGATCTGAATGAAAGAATGAATGGGCCAGAGGCCAGTCTGACATGAATGAAAGACAAATGGGCCAAAGGCCAGTTTGACATGAATGGATTGGGCCTGATGCCGTCCGAAGTGTTTGGAACCGAAGTCACTTGATCTATAGCTATTTATATACTAGATAGAAATATGAATTGGGCCTAAGGCTATCTGATGTATGTTGTTCCAATGCATCTTCTTCAATTGATATTATTCATTGGGCTTTCGCTCACGCTCATTCATGTGTTTGTAGGTGAGCCAAGAGAGGTTCAGACCCAGCCTCAGTGAAGTCTGTTTGGAACAACCAAGGTTTTGAAGAGTCAGCCATTGCGTCTCACACACGAGACTCGTCTTCGCCCTTTTGTCATGTATTTATATTTTGTCATGTTGGCGAAGACTTTGAATCAGTTGTATATAGTTTTCATGGGTTAATTTCATACTTAAATGATCCCATCTGTACAGAACCTTATGCTACTATATTTTCTGAAGTGAGTTATTAACATGTATGTGTGTGGTTTGTTATGACGTGACATGTAAGCACAACTCTATGGACAAAGTTTTAAATTTTGCTTCCGTTTGGCCCCTTTACTCTGATGAGTTATGTTTGGTTTGGTTTGAGGCCGTAGGTAATCTCAAGATTACTCGTCGGTTATGTCCTTAACCCTTGGGGGCGAGTTTGGGTCATGACAGCTGGAGCTTGTGTGGAACAGCTAGAGGGAAAAGATCTTCAAAAAATCTGAGTTTGGGTCATTTTTAGCTGACTGGCCATCTTTTTGGCCGACCTACTACTTTGTTGGCCGACCGGCCACTTCTGTGGCCGACTGCAAATTCTGCTCTGCAGGTCTGACTTCAAATAGGCATAACTCCTTCATCTAGACTCCTTTGCAGGTCATTCTTGTGTCTAAAATGAAGCCCCGAAAGTAAGATTTCCAATGGTGGCAGCCTCACCTCAAAATTCCAAGTGTGTTCAGATATATTCCTCTTTTAGTGAAGATTGCTCATTTCCGGCTCAATTGGATTGATGCCTAACTTTAACCAACCATATCTCCCCCATCCGGACTCGGCTTTAGGAGATTCTTGAGTGTAAAATGAAGCCCCAAAAGTCTTCTTTCCGACGGTGGTGGTCTCATAGCTGAAATCCAAGTATACAAGTGGATAGGCCCGATTTAGCGAGGACTGCTCGTTTCTCTCTTAACAATTCATGCCCAACTTCTTCCCTAACTTGCTTTCTTCTCTCCTCTCCTCTTTTCTTCAACTCCAAACCTCTAACCAAGATGTTTTGAAAGAATTTTTGAAGAGTTCACCTCTCTTTCATTCATTTCCACTTTGCCCTTGCCCGGTTTACCGAAAAGCGTAACATTTAACAAAATGCGAGCGTTGGAACATCGTAGGAACTTTATTTCAAAAATATTTTGAAAGAGAGGGTTTTAAGGTCTAAAATCTTTGGTCAAAATATTTTTATTCCAAAAATGGGGTGTAAGTTGGGATTTGACTCTCTCATTGCCGAAGAAATTGAACCTTTGCACTGCACACCTCATCACCAAGTAAACAATCAGTGGTACCCAAGTCTTAAGGACGGTAAAAAATGGGGTGTCTACACTTGTATTCATCCAAGAACAAACAAGCACAATCATCGAGTGCCCAAACGATGACGTCTAAGTCTTGAGGTCAGTCAAAAATAGGGTGTCTACACAATGGCATTTTTCTTTGCTTTAACCATCTTTTGATTCGGTGAAGTCGAGTGTTTACTCCTTGGGATAGAATCTTCTTTGTTGGAGAAATATCCTACATAAAATTAAGACCACCACTCCAAGTAAGTCTTGGTAGTGGAACGAAATGGGAAGTCAAAATGCACTGGTAACCTCAATACAGAATGAGTATCGTCATGAACACAAGAATCCCAATGCTGAACAATGTTCTGTAAACTACTATCCCGAAGATGAACCTTAAGTTTATCCGGAATGGCTTGAACAAAACCAAATTGGCTGCTAAACCTGTGAGGACTGTATAGTTCAATGGCTGTAGTGGACGAATTTCGCAAAGTCAAATAGCTTGAGTAGATGTTGATGAAGTACTCCAAATTTGAGTTAGAAAGATGACCATCATCAACCAATTCCTTGGGATTACCCTCACTATATGCTAAATGAAGCAAAATCATATCTTTGCACGATTTAAATAAGTCATAAGACTCTGATTCCTCAAAATGTTTGGTCATCCTTTCACCAGTATATCTCGCCATCCGAGGTTTCAAAGCAGAATCAATACTAAAATGTGTGTTGAAATACTCTACTAACCAAGCATAAACATAATGGACATGGAAGATGGTGTCACACTTTCTAGGATCAGAAAAAGAAACAATTTTATTCATTCATTTGTAGATGCTAGTAAGTACAGGAATGGTAAGGCTGAAAGAATGACCACGAGCCATCATACTAACAACCTTAAATACCCTAGGTCTAATCAAGTCACTATCCCCATGGGGTAGAATAAATTTTCACAACCAACAAACAAGAAAGGCTGACAAATAAGTTTCACCCTTTGTTGCACTAGTAATTTTCAAGTCACTAAAGACTTTATCTCCTTGCACAGTTCGAGACTGAGTTGTGTTAATAATACCAGGAGGATTGCTAGTATTATTAGGACGTTGAGTCTTGTTCCTTGAAGCCCTCTTGGTTGATTTACGATACCTAACTTCCCCTTTAAACCAAAATGTTATCTAGCTAGTAATCCTCGCCACATTTTTCTTTGACTCTTTACAAAGTCAATGGTAAACAAAGAATAAATAACTGCAACTAATAAGAAGAAGGAAATTCTTGTTCCTCATATTGCCGGCCAACTCTTGGGCATTTGGCACCACTTCATCAAATATTGCACCCCTGATAAGAAGTCCACCAAGCTGACGCAAATCCCATAGCGAGATAGACATTTCGCATATGAAAGTGTGAAGGGTATTAGTGGACGAACACCAAAGCTCACAAAAGGCACGCATAACACTATGTATTCGGTCATACGAGAACAATGAGAAATAAATTGCATCATAAACCCTCGCAAGCTGTAGTACCTCACGATGTTGCCCCAGTACATCCTCCAACCACTCCCAATATCCTTCACAAAAAGAAGGTTCTACTATGGCCTTGAAAATAGTGCCTCATGTCACTTTCTAGGCCTAGACCATACGCCCAAGAATAGCAAAATAAGCTAAGATCCTCAATTTTCTCATGATTAGATGACTTTAATAATAAAACCCTAGAGTGCGACTAGCCTGCAACCAGTTGACATGAAGTCTCATGAGCCCATTGCATCAAATGAAAAGAACCATCAACTGACTCAAGGTTTAAGCCCTAAGCACCAAGGAAAGAATGACGAATCGGAAGAGTAATTCCCTCCTCAATAGCATCACTAGAGTCCTCAAGAATGGTCAAGTATCCCTTATTGAAAGTCTTAAAGTACACCATCACTGAGTGACAAAGCCAAACAAATAAACAAATAAATAAATAAGAAAAGATATAAACAAAGCATGCATTTGTTGTGGAGAGACATCTATGATATATGATCATGATAAAATTCAAACTAACCACCTAGGGTTAAAAGGTGGTGGTGGAAGTGTCTAATTCACTAGCCCAATATTCAAGCGGCTAGCTCAATAGGCACATTCTCTCCACATTAGTCAAACTAACCATCAAGGGTCAAAAGGTGGTGGTGGAAGTGTCTACTTCACTAGCCCAATATTCAGGTGGCTAGCTCGATAGGCACATTTCCCCACATAAGTCAAACTAACCACCTGGGATTGAATGAGTGGTGGTGGAAGCATCTACTTCACTAGCCTAATATCCAGGCGGCTAGCCAAATAGGCACATTTCCCCACATCAATCAAACTAACTACCTAAGGTTGAATAAGTGGTGGTGGAAGTGTCTACTTCACAAACCCAATATTCAAGCGGCTAGCTCAATAAGCGCATTCCCCTACATAAGTCAAACTAACTACCTATAGTCAAATGAGTGATGGTGGAAGTGTCTACTTCATTAGCCAAATATCCAAGCGGCTAGCTTAATAGGCACATTCTCCCACACAAGTCAAACTAACCACCTATGGTCGAATAAGTGGTGGTGGAAGTGTTTACTTCACTAGCCCAATATCTAGGCAGCTAGCTTAATAGGCACATTCTCTCACATATGTCAAACCAACTGTCTATGGTTGAAGGGTGGTGGTGGAAATGTTTACTTCACTAGCCCAATATCTAGACGGCTTGCTTAATAGGCGCATTCTCTTACATAAGTCAAACTAACTACCCATGGTCGAAGGGTGATAGTGGAAGTGTTTGTTTCACTGGCCCAATATTTAGGCGGCTAGCTCAATATGTGCATTCTCCCACATAAGTCAAACTAATTGCCTATGGTCAATAAGGGCATCTCTCTATAAAAGGTCAAACTAACCAACTAAGGTGAATGGGTGGTGATGGAATTGGTTACCAAATAAGGTTTACCTAATCATTTGGAAAGCACAAAGAAGTAAGAAGGAAAAAAATATCTTTAGATTTCACTGTACAAACAGTAAGAGATTAAAAAAAAAAAAAAAAAAAAAACTTTGTCAAAATAATTTGGTGCAAAGATGTAAGTATAAAATAGTTTATATATACCTGCCATCAATTCATGTGTAATAGTTGGTGCATAAATTTATTATGCACAGACTTGTACATACAACAAACAAGTAAAGAAAAGACAAAAGCACAAGGAGTCTTAATGAGGACATCACACCAAGGTGACATCATGCACACCTATCAAACAAAAAAACTAATGATGTTGTGGAATCATACTCATATAAAATGAGTATTGTGTACATAAATACATAATGAAATCTCACCTTGTCAAGGCTCAATTAATGACTCCACAACCTCCCACTATGCTTACTAACGTGACTTCTAGGTCAATGGAGCAGAACAGCAGTACAAAAACAGCAAAGTTCAAAGCAATCTCTTATCATTTATATATATAATTAAATGGAGAGAAGTTATGCGTATGGGTGGCGTAAGAAAAAGTTAAAACCCTAGCTATACTTCTTGTTATTACCTTTCATATATGAGGGAAAAGACTGTACTCGAAGGGGTTTAGTCTCCTCGGATACGATAGACCTACAGTTCGGACTCCCGTGATTCTGAATCTGGTTTCACAAGTGCAATGTGAAATAGAAAAAACACAAATGAGAGTTCAAATCCGACAAATCTTTAGAAAATCCATTTATCATCAGAGATGCTAGAAATGGACTGCATTATCAGATTTCAGAGTCGCCACCTAAATATTTTTAGGAAATTTAGGAAACTCGTGACTCGTACCAAAGGCCATTTGTCCGTCATAACCAAAGTGTATTGGCTCAAGAACTTAGGTATGAAAGGGGAAGGTCATGAATTGAGCACCCCATTTACCCGATCAAAGATCGGCCTCTACTAATCATGATGTGATTCTTATCAACACCATATGCTCTTGTTTTAATTGTTAATGCTAACTTTACTATGTGAGGCACACAAGTATAGACTACGTCACCCACTTTGAAATGCTTTGATTTTATGTTTGTTTGAAAAGAGTTTTGAATACATGCTACTTAAAAAAGTAAGGTCATATGTACATTAATCAACATCATCCCAACTTAAGCGAAATAGTCTTTATCCACAGGCATCTAAACAGTTATTTCAAATAAGCACTTAGCCTCATGGTAATATGCTTGATATGGAAACAAAAACACACATGCGATATGCTAAAGCAAAAAATGCTTACCCAGAACTCATCTGAGGCGAGCCAAAGAGAAGAAAATGATTAGAAAAATGCATGTTATAATATGTAAGTAACTAATGCAACGCATACAAAATGCAACTATTAAGTTCTGTTTATTTTAATATGTTATATGGATCGACTCAAAGCATATGACAATGTACGTATTTAAGTAAGTAGAAAATGATAACAATGTTAGAATGACGAACCGAACCCAATGCATGCAAAAATAGATACAACACATGGCAATAATATGAGACGAAAAATATAATGCTACCACGGTAAGCATATAAATAAAAGGGAGAAAGAAATGAGGGCTGGAAAACATACAAAATATTACAAGTGTTACAAATTAGCCCTGGCACAAGAGGGTTCGAATGAATGTCCTAATTAAACTAATTATTACAAACTCAAAATGAATTAACTACACTAATTAATTATTACAAGTCCGAATGAAACGAAAGCAACTAATTAATTACAACATACAAATTAATCTAAAGGCTACAAGCTAATGGACTCGAATGGGAGATGAAGAACCACATGCGCACAACCGAGAACATCCTCCGGAAACCTCTCTATTTGCTGCTAGAATCTACTCTGTTTGCAGTTAGAAAATTATTTTGTTTTGGCCTCAGATTCTGCTCTGTTCTACTATAAAAATGCCACTACCTATACAAATGGGTGGCCAGCCGGCCTTGAAAAGTAGTCGGCCGTACAAAATGGTAGATGACTGGCCACTGCTTCTAGAGGATACCCTGCTACCACAGAGTTGAAACAGAGCAAAAACAGAGTATTTCTGAAGATGTTTATCCTCTCTGCCCTTCCCTATCATGAAGATGATCAAGAGATGAGTAGATTCGATTCACAAATCATCAATTGTCACAAATTTGTAGCGTGATGATCTTAGAACTGATAGGACAAAAGCTCAAAAAACGAAACGAAAGACAAATAACACCTCCTCTTTATCATGGATTTACCTCAAGGGAAGGGGTAGACATTACTTTATAAACCATTAAGCACTACTAAAGAGTATGTAATGATTCAAGACGCTATAGGTTTAATATAACATTCGAGTGAACCTAACCCAATTTTATTACATTTTTTTTTTTACCTCTTTTTACTCCAATTTTATTAGCCTTTTTTACATTACCTTTTCATTTTGTATCTTTTCTTAAGTTTTTTCCAAAGGTGATGATTACATCCACTAAGTCCAAAAGCAATAAGGAATAGCATGCACGACTTAACCTGAGAAATAAGCTTTTCAAGCACTTTTCTATGGAAAAAATTACAAAGAAAGAATCAAACTCATTTACAAGTGATAATGAATTCTTAAGTCGAATCCGAAATGAGCGATAACGATTAGTTAAACTCAAAGAGAGCGATAATGACTAATCAAACCCAAAATGAGCGATAAGGACTCTAAACCCAAACTTGATAATAAGCTATAATGAAACTTTTCTTTGTGATTTCCAAGGGTCTAACTAGAAAATTAGTCCCTTAGATGTAATGTACCAGTGATAAAGAGAGGCATCAAACAAGAGATTGTGCTTAGTAGAAGAGAGATGTAATGCCCTAGTAATGAACCTCCGAGGAGATTAAACCATTTAGCATGAAAGGTCTCTTTCTTATGCTTTGAACAACAATCTTTTATTAAACACAACTCTCTATCAAAATAAACAAAGAAATGAGGGAGATTGCAGAGTGCTAATGGAAAGTGGGTGATTACAATGGTATGAATATGTGTGAAAGCTACAAAAAAGTGCAAAAAAAATATTATCAACTCAAATGGATCAGAAACTATGGCCTATACACCAATCCATGAGGACTTACAATAACACAAAGATAATAGTCAAAGCATAAATTAAATGAACACTTAAAACAGTCCCTAAATAGCACAACACGGTCCTGAAAATTATTTGGAAAATGGTAGAAAACTTGAACAAAAATGAGAGGAAACAAGCCTAGTAAGCAAACCAAAAAAGGGTGGCTAGCCCCTCCGCCTTTGGAACTTTAAATCACATATTTTCAGCCTTTGAAAACAGCCCAAAACAGTGTATAAATAGAGTAAAAAAGAATGGAAAAGAGTAGGATAAACAAAGGAGAAGATGGCCAAAGCTTGTACCTCTTGAAGAGAGGATGCTCTTAGCTAAACAAACTTGATTCAAAGCATTACCATGTCTTTGAAAGTAGGCTCAAAATATCAATAGGAAGCTTCAAGTTTGAGCTCCAAAAGTATAGCTATCATGTATCTATAATTGAGAGGGTAGAGAAGATGGCTTGGATTTCATTAAGCTCTTGAATGACTTTTTTTAACCCTAAAACCTAAGGGTAGGCCTTCTATTTATAGAATTTCACCTTTTTACGTCGAAAATATCTGTATAGGGACAGCTGGTGCAAAGAATGGGCACGGGGACAGCTAGTAACTGTAAAATATCTACTATCTTTAATCATGACCGGCCGGCCATGAGGAAAGACGGCCGGCCAATTAAATTTGGCATGCTGGCCATCTGTTGGGCTCTAGTTGTTTAGATGGTCAGGCTAAATGAAAAGTAGTTTTGATCGAAAAAGGGTTTAAGGTTTAGGCTTAAAGAGTTCTTGAAGCTCAAAAGCGAATTCCTCTTACTGAACATTCGAACGATTACTCAGTGTAACGTTTCATCATCGATTATTCAGAACAAAGTGCCCAAGTTTTTAAGGGAGGTCAAAACGAGGTGTCTACAAAGACCAATCACGCAACGCTAAAAAAAAAAAAAATCCTTCAATTACATTCAAAAGTTCACACACATTTCCTTATTTTGGAAACAATGCATGGCTGGCCTTTGCATTTGTTCCATAATTAAATCCTTACCTCGTGAACATGACCAAACTACTTCAAACCTCACCTTTGATACTAGCAAGCAAGCATCAAGCCAGAGTTTTGAAGTGGGAGCAATTTGTAGATACTTAAATTTTTACGTGTCTTAATCCCCGTTTGATTAGTCAAGACAAATAAATTTTTCTTAATTAATCAAAATTTAGATAGTGAAATTTTTTCAATAGATGTGGGTCTTACTAAAATTATGGATCTCAATCCATTTTAAATTATGGGTCGTACCAAAAGAAAAATGAACTTATTTTGACAATTGGGTCAACCCAAAATGTGGGGCCCATGAAGATATTTTGTCAAAATCTGGTGGAATAATTCAAATTTAAATTCAAATTTTAATGAAAATCATTTCCATAAAGTAAGATATAAATTTATATTTTCTCGTAAATTAAAATCAATTTTTGAGTTTCCAGAATTAACCATTCTCTCTTAAGCCTATAAATAGAGGTTCTCACTATGGGGATAGGGACACATTTTTTTGGCAAAAGGTCATGTAAGCTCCTAAGTGATCTCAAGACTTTGCCGAATTCTCTTCTTAAAAATTCTCTCTAAAGCTCTTCAAACCTATAATGGAGGGATTATCAAGCACTCTAAACTTGTACCAAACCTTTCAAGTTATAAATACAAATTTAGTCTCTCTTTTCAAAGAGATCATTTCAAGACTCGTTCAAGATCAAGCCATTCAAGTCCTCGATCACGCCTCTTTTCTCCAAGTTTCTCCATTTGAAGACTTGAAGAAATTCATCAACTTATCTAGTTTAACAACAAACTTTTACAACTGTTGGATTACAGTTATTTTGGAGATCAAATCAGAGGATCTGTTCTTTTGTAATAGAGCAAATCTACAAAGGATTGTACTCATTTATTATAATCAAATAAAATTAATTATTTGTACATTTATTTCATGTCTTAATTTTAGAATATGAAATTTGTGTTTACAAATTTTTGGCATGTAAATTATCTCAAATTCATTAAAGATGGGGGACCATCTCACTAAGCGTCCTAAAAGGATGGGCTTAGACATGACATACTTTATTGGGTCAGCTCTTACAATGAGATGCATGGTATAAGCTTGGCAATAATGTCTCAACTTTTGAGAGGCAAAACAAACCAAACACATCTTCTCAATGGGTGAGTACTTGTGTTAGTTTTCAATTAATCTACTACTTAAGTAATAAAGTGTTTGCTCACAGTTTATACTCATGTGGGTTAGGAGTAGTACAGTTTTTTTTTTTAACAACTTTATTTCATATGGGCCAAGAGCATCATGCAGTTTATGCTCATGCGATTAGGAGCGTTACATTCTCATGGATAGTAGCGCTTTAGGAACTTGCCATTGCTTGGGTCAATTCTTATACCTTCTTCATCAACAATCTTATATGCTCCGTTAGTGTAGACTTCAGTCACCACGTACGGACCATCCCACTTAGACAAGAACTTGTTGCTGATTCGGTGGGTAGTGATAATAGGTCTTCGAACAACCAACACCAATTCTCCAAGTTGAAAAGATCGGGGTATAACCTTTTTATTGAAAGCTCTAGAGAGTCAAGCTTGGTAACACTCAAGTTTTTATTGCGCTTCCAATCTCTTCTCATCCAATGCTTCTAACTTAGCAAGGCATAGTTTTTCATTCTCATCATCAGTGAGACATTCCTGTATAGTTATTCTTAGTAAAGGAATTTGTTGTCCCAAAGAAAGAACTGCTTCGACACCATATACAAGAGAATATAGGGTGGCTTGTGTCGGGGTACGATGAGTTGTACAGTATGCCTAGAGAGCTTCTTCAATTGTTTCATGCCAATCCCTCTTTGATTTAGCAACTACCTTTTTCAATAGGCTACCTAAAGTTTTGTTAAATGCCTCTACAAGTCCGTTGGCAGGTGCATTGTACATTGAAGAATTACATTGCTTAAATCCAAACATTTCACAAAGTTTATCCTTTAGACTGCTGTAGCAATACTTTCCGTTATCGGTGATGATGTAGCGAGGAACACCATACCAATAAATTATGTGGGATTCAATGAAGTCAACAACAGTTTCTTTCTTGACTTCTTTAAGTGGGACAGCTTTAGCCTACTTGGAGAAGTAATCTGTGGCAACCAAGATGTATAAGTGGCCTGCAGAAGACTTGGTTAATGGGCCAACTACATCTAGACCCCATGCATCAAATGGCCAAGAAGCGATTGTTAGGTGTGAAGGTTCTGGTGGTTGATGGATAAAGTTTGCATGAAATTGGCAAGGTTGACACCTTTTTGGGTAATCTAAGCAATCTTTAACCATTGTAGGCCAATAATAACCCATTCTTTTTACTTGAAAATGAAATTTAGGACCAGACTGATGCACTTCACATATCCCGAAATAGGCTTCTTCCATGGCTTGTTGACCTTCGTCATCCCTTAGGCAAAGAAGAAAAACTCCTTTAAATGATCATCGAAATAAAGTTTCTTGGTAGTAGATGAATCGAGGGGCTCGACATCTTATTTCAGTTTCATGGCAAGGATCATCAAGGAGTTTCCCATGTTCAAGGTAGTCTATAATTGGCATTCTCTAATCGTCGACTTCAATGGCTAGTACTAAAATCACATTTGTTTCTACAAGGTGACATTCCAACAATTTTGGCAATACCCATCGTTGGCATATAGGGACACTAACTTGTTTACCTTCTAACAATGTTAGTGTAATTGCTAGATTAGCAAGTGCATCAGCCATGTGATTCTCTTTCCTCGGAACATGTTCGAGTACCACCCCCTCAAATTTTTCAATAAGTTGAGTTGAGTACTGGAAATATGGAAATAATTTGTCTTTCTTGACTTCATAATCCCTCCAGAGACATCTAGGTCAACTTAATCATTGGTTTCCAGTACTTAAAATTGTTGACCTAGATATCTATGGGGATTTTCAAAAAATGGCAATAAGTTGTCTTTCTTGGCACTTAAATTATCTCAAATTCATTAAAAATGAGGGACCATCTCGCTAAGCATCTTGAGAGGATGAACTTAGACATGACATACTTTATTAGATCATCTCTTGCAATGAGATACACTATATGAGCTTGGAAATAATGTCTCAACTTTTGAGAGGCAAAAACAGGCGCCAAACACATCTTCTCAATGGGTGAGTACTTGAGTTCGTTTTCAGTTAATCTGCTACTCAAGTAATAGAGTGCTTGCTCTTTAATTTCTTTGTTATTTTGGGTAAGCATCGCTCCAGGAGACTTTTCTCGAGTAGCAATGTAAAGTATCAATGGTTTCCCCTGAATAGGAGCTCCTAATATTGGTGGATGAAACAAGTATCTCTTAATACTGTCGAAAGCATTTTGACATGCTTGATCCCAAACAAATGGAGCATCCTTTTTCATTAGTCGATTGAAAGGTTGAGAACGTCCTGTTAAGTTTGAAATGAATCTGCGGATATATGCCAAGTGATCATGGAGGCTTCGAAGTTCCTTAAGGTTTTTTGGTGGTGAAATATTTTGTATAGTATCAATTTTCGACTGATCAACCTCATTGCCTTTATGTCGAACAATAAAGCCAATGAACTTTCCAAATGTGACTCCAAATGCACATTTGAGTGGATTCATCTTCAAATCATACTTTCTTAGCTAATTGAACACTGCATGAAGGTTCTCTAAGTGATCTTCCCCTTTTTTAGTTTTGACTACCAAATCATCGACATAGCACTTAACAAATTTATGGAGCATGTTGTCGAAGATCTTTTGCATGGTACGTTGATAGGTGACGCAGTTCTTGAGTCCGAATGACATTACTTTATAACAATAGATGTTTTTTGTGGTATGAAGTATGGTTAACTCTTCATCTTCAAGTGCCATCCGTATTTGGTTGTATCCTAAACACCCATCCATGAAGGATAACACCTCGTGTCCAGTAGTGGCGTTTATTATTAATTTCGTAATGGGAAGCGGAAAATCATCATTAGGACATGTTTCGTTCAAATTTTGAAAGTCGACACATATTCTAATTTGTCCATTCTTCTTGACTACCAGGACCATGCTTGATATCCATATCAAATATTTGACTTCACATATGAACCCAGTTTCGATCAACTTGTTGACTTCTTCTTCCACTTTGAGGATGCGCTCAAGTCTAATGTATTGATGAGCTTGCTTTACTAGTTGAATACTATGTTTGATCCCAAGGTGATGGACAGTAACTTTTGGACTTAAACTGAACATTTGCTTGTATGTCCATGCAAAGACATCTTTATATTCGAGAAGTAGTTCAAAAAATGCCTTTTCTTCCTTAGGCGTTAAGAGTGTTCCCATAAAGACTGGTTGAGGTTCATCAGGAGTTTCCAAATTGAGCTCTTTCAAATTGTCAACAGTTGATTGCCCCTATCTTCAAGTTCTAGAGGAGCTTATTGGAGATCACCATCCTCTGAATTTGAACTAGAATCTTCTTCAACTATTACATGGTGAGAAGCAACATATTCAATTTCTTCTTCTCTTTTACTTTCTATTTGAGTCTTAATTTCTCTTGTTAGTATGATGGTGTGCCTTTTGACCTTAAGCGGATCTTCAATACTAACTTCTAGTAATTTGGTTTATTTAATAACCCTAGCTGTAAGATTCAAATCTAAACATCAGGCTTACTAAAGGAGCACCTAATCCACTAAGTCATTTCATTGGTCTCCTAACCAATTAATTGGTTTTATTTTATTTCATTTTTGGATAAATTACAAATACAATTTTTGTGATTTGTTTAAAATACAAATTGCTCACTATGGTTCTGAAAATTACACCCCCATTTATTAATAAAGCATCATGTCAATTAGCAATTTTTAATAATGTCAAAATTTTATTTCAATTAATAATTCAAGTAATTTTATTATTGTACATGAGAACAGTTAAGAATTTTATTTTTTCAATTAATTCTGTTAACTAAATTTTTTTGATAATGAAGTATTTATAATTTTTCAAATTAGAAGGGATGATTCATATTTTTAAACAAACCTCAGGGATATATTTGTAATTTACCTTGATTTTTTTTTTTTTTTTTTTGCATGATCGATAAACGAACGTCATGTACGTTAAGCCTGAATTCAAACCTCATCACTGTGTTCCAGTTCAACTCGAAAGCCTCAAACTTAAGTGAAGCCTTTTACAAATTTTTACATTATAATTTTTTATTTCAATTTTAGCATAATTCCAAAAAAAAAATTAAAAAAAAAAAGAAAACAAAACCCTGAAGTTTAATCCTTATAACAATATAAATCCTAAGTTTTTAATTTTATCAATTTAAACTCTAAACTTTTGATTTGTTTTCAATCTAAACTATTTGGCTATTTTTGTTATCTAAAATTGAACGAAAAATAATATTTTAACCATTAAACCTAATGTAGGTGTACATAAAATGTCTAAAATATCAATTTTCATTAAGTTTAATGAGTAAAATACATACTTTTTTGTCAATTTTACTCAACAAAAATAGACAAATGGTTCAGATAAAATAAATAAAAAATTCAGAGTTTAAAATGATAAAATTAAAAACTTAAAATTTCTTTTGTTAAAAGATCAAACCTTAGGATTTTTTTGTAATTTTTCCTTAAATTTTTATTTTTACTTCTCATTCTGAACAAGAAAGATATATGATGACAAGGTTTTTGTTTTCTGAAAAATGAAGGATTTTTGTTTTAATAATGACAAAGAAATTTTATTATTATTATTTAATAATTGATTATATGAGGGGATTTTTCATTTTTGTTACTTCTTTATTGTATATATAGACAGAAGGTATGATGTGTATGAAATATAATTTAACGAAAATTTTTTTTGCTTGAATTTCATTTTTTTTTAAATTAATTTTTTCACCATTATTTTCATATTTATGTAATATGTACATTTTATGTTAAAAGGTATATAAAAATTGAAGCCCATGACTTCATTTAACAACCTAAGTGGGCTTAAAATCTCAGCCCATTTTGTTGCACAGGCAAACTTTTTACAATGAAGTCTGCGAACTGTCTTGACATTGATTTTTTTTTTTTTTTCTTTATCTTTTTCTTTTTTCCAATCAATAAAAAATAAATTACAAATATTACCAGAATTATATCAATTTGGACAATTATAATCTAATAATTTAATAATTACAGCAACAATGATTTACTATTGACAAGATATATAATTGCCAATTCCATAAAATTACATACTCAGTGAGTCAGCCCTTAATAATTCATCATGATCAATAATATTATGATGAGAATTTAAAAAAAAAAAATTATGTGTAAACACTATTAGTAACCAATATAAGTGATGGAACCTATTAAGCTAATAAAAATACTTGAGGCCCCCGAAAATGGGTGACTCTCATGACCCCCAATTGATTGGTGACCACTCATTATGTATTTATATATATATATATATATATTTTCCCCATCTCTCTTTCTCTCTCTCTCATAAGTTTGTAGGGGTCGTGAGGGTCTGTAGCACTTCTCTAAGCTAATGAGTATTGACAGCATAATATAGCACATGAATTGTAGTTTAGTAATTCACACTTTTGGTATTGAAAAAAAAAATGAAAAAATAAAATAAAATAACCAACTGGGATAGACTAATGATTCTTAAACTTGCTTCAATTAAGAAAACACAATTTTTATTTTTTATTTTTTATTTTTTTTTAGTATTTTGTGTGGGGGGATAACGGTTAGGAAATTTCAAACTCGAATCCAAATGTTGAGTTTTGCTGATCCAGTAAGAGATATGGTGCTTTTCTACTACGTCAATGGGGTCCATACATCAAAATATGATTACAAATACTAAGATAAATTATACTTTTCACTCTCAAACATTCATCCGAGTTTTACTTTGCTCTCTCGTCTTCTAATTATAGCAATTAAATTTTCGAACTTCAACCCATGTTTGAATGTAATTCTCTCATACTATAGTTAAATTCGAATGATAAGTGCTCATGCAAGAGCCATGTGAGCATATTTTTTTAGGGATATTGGATGAATTTTTTAAAAATCCATATTACATGTTTTGCCTTTCAAATTTTACTTTGATCTCTTATGCCTTTAATTTCACTTAAACTTCAAACAGTGGGTGAAAAGAAGACCACATTGAAAAAGGAATAGGATGAAATTTGATAAATTAATTATTCTAATTAAAAAATGAAAAGTCAAAGTGAAATTTTCGAACGTGGAAAATATATTTTACCCCAAAAAACTACACCCAAATGCCACAATGAGGTTTCTGTTCAAAAAGAAGAAATAAAATGACACATTAAATTAGGCCCAAATTGTTTTGGTAAATTAGGGTTGATTTTATTTGCACTCAAATAATAACTTAGTATATTTAACTAAAATTTTGAAATTTTAATTCTTATTATACCTTAATATAAATTTACTAATAAGGATAATACACATTAAATCTTAAAATAAAATATTTTTTTCCTCAGGATACACCCAAACTACTTAGACTATATTCTTCATATTCTTCTCTAAATTTCAATTATTTTCTTTTTATCTTCTCCCTCGCTCTAAAAATTCAATCCATTCCATCAAAACTCACCATTATGATCAATATTATTATTTCTTATTGCATTGTTACTTGTTTGGTATATATGTTACATAAACTTTCTTCTTTGATGGGCGTTATATTTTTTTGTTAATTATTCCATACATTTATTTGTATGGTGACCTGGGTCATTGTGTTGCTAGAGACCAAATATGAGGTTTGGAGCCTATTGACTATGCCCATTAGTATGTTTACGAGATTATATATATAGTCTGAAATATACAAGCCTTTGGTGGTAATTGCATCGGTTTCACGGATGGGATCATTAGAAGACCATTCACTGATTGATCTGGAGGATGAGTGCTTGATCAATCATGGGTGACGCATCCATTGTTGCACATTTACATATTGATAAGAGAATTGAAGGTTTCGAAATTAATTTTTCGAAATAAATTATGAATAAGGTGTTTTAAAGTGATGTAATTTGGGAAGTTGGGGTTGCTACAAGCAGGTTGCTGTGAGACCTATTGAGGGCATGTTCTGAATCTTTAACCGAATTGGTTAACTCGACAAAGTGGGTTGACAAGATTGACCAACTCTTCAGAAAATCTTTACTTAGCTGGTTAACTCGGCAAAGTGGATTAGCATGATTGACTAATTCTTTAGGAAATCTTTGCCCCAGTTAGTTAGCTAGGCAAAATAGGTTGGTAGGATTGACCAACTCTTTGAAAAATTTGTACCCGGCTGGTTAGCTCAGCAAAGTTGGTTGGCAGGATTGACCAACTCTTTGGGAAATTTTTGTCAAGTTGGTTAGCTCAACACAGTAGGTCGGCATGATTAACCAACTTATTGAAAATTTTTGACCGAGCTAATTAACTTGGCAAAATAGGTTGATAGGATTGACCAACTTTTTAAAAATCTTTTACCGATATGTTTAGCTTGGCAAAGTAGGTTAGAAGGATTGACCAACTTCTTGGAAGTTTTTGACTGAGTTAGTTAGCTCAGCAAGGTAGATTGATAGGATTGACCAACTTTTTGAAAATCTTTGACCAATTTGTTTAGCTCGGCAAAATAGGCTGATAGGATTGACCAACTTTCTTGGAAATCTTTGACTGAGCTGGGTAGCTCGGCAAAATAGGTTGGCAAGATTGACAAACTTCTTAGAAATCTTTGACCAATAGTTAGCTTCGTCAAATAGATCATTCATATAAAAAATCAAGTAAATTAGACATTTGTAACCTCATAATAAAAGCACATTTATTTTTTAAACAATAAATGGTTAACATAATTTTAATAATTTTTTAAAAATAATTAGGGCTTGATCATGAGATTACCAATGTCTAATTAATTTGATTTTTTATATAAATAATGCACTCAACAAACCTTACAATATAACCGGTTTGGATCATCAAAATACACTCAAAAAATACCTCTAAAAAGTACATCCTGACAACCCTCAATCCGTAATTTAAGATTTTGATTTGTTTATTATTTGGGTATACATTAAAAGTAATTTGAAAAAAAAAAGAAATAGAATGTATTAAAAGTAGATTATAATCTGAAACAATTTTAATAAAGTGTATTGAAAAAGGGCAGTGATTGAGAGTTTTAGGTATAAAGCTTGGCGTGAAAAAAAAAAGAGGCCAAAACATCACATTATAAGTGGCTCTCACCCATTAAAACTCTCTTTTTAAAGCTTTAAAACATTTTGAATGAAAAATTAAATTTGCTTAATAATTTTTTAAATGCAAATAGAATTTCTTAATCTAAGATTCGTCTGCGCCGTTAGGCCCACGTTCTAAATTGGTCACAACCAACCCATGTTCTAAATTGTCAAAAGTCTAATAAAATAGGGAGAATTACAAGTAAATGGTTTTTGAAAAAAATATTTACAGAGATATGAAAAAATTTATGATTTTAATTATTAATATTTATATAATTTATCTCATATATATATATATATATATATTTCTTCTAAATTTACACTGAATTGCAATTCCCTCAATAAAATAAGGGGCAATGAACCAAACTTATTTATCAAAATGTTCTATTCAATTTTTAGTAATAAATTTATTACTGTAAAAAAATTAAAATATACAATTCAATTATTTATGCTTTTCACATTATATTTCTATACAAACTAAACAGATAAAATAAATAAATCAAAACTCACAAACAAAAGTCAAAATGTTTGAATCATTTAGTACTTTGATAAATTTATCCACTGTGTTTGATTTTAATTTGCTGAATTTAATTTTTTTTAAATTGAGTTTTGATTTTCGTGTTTTTTGTTTTTAATGATTATTTTTAAAATTAAGCAATTTTTTATTTTATTTTTTTGGATGCACCTTACTTAGATGTATTTTAAAAGTAAAATGTGTAAAAAAATATTAAAAAAATCGATAAATACACAAAAATACAAAAAAATAATTACTGAATTTTCATTTTATTTTTTTTTTTGTATTTTTGGTATTTAGTGAATTTCTTAAATATTTTTTTTCACAAATATTAAACTTTTTAAGTGTATTTATGTTAGGAGTATCTAAAAATTAAAAAAAAAAAAGCTTAAAATATTTTTAAAAATTAGTAAAAACAAAAAAATACGGAAAATAAAAATTTTAATCTTTTGAAAATTGAATCATGAGTTATGAAACCAAACAAGTTGATTAGTATCATTATCAGTATCAAATGATCATTTCACAAATAGAAAGCAAATTTGAATAGTCTAAAAAATTCTCATTATCAAAATAGGGCAAATACGTTTTAAAAAAATTACTTAGAACTTATAAAACTAGTCAATAAGACCTACTGGTAATTATCCCCTAAAATAAAGTCAAATATTTTTTTTGGGTAATTAGATAATAAAATAAATTTTAAAAAAACAAACAAACACACACACTAAGATTGTATTTGCCTCATGAATTTAGGAAGAGATTTAAAATAAAAAAAAAAGCATATAAAATATAATTATATTTTATTTAAATTTTATTTAAATTTTATATTTTTATTTTTAAATCTCTACTTAAATCTATGAATCTAAGGATAAACAAAAGTGACAATCTGAATTTCTAAATCTTTTTCAATGACTACATCCTCACCAAACCCTACTAAAGCCTTATTTGAGGATGGGCTTAGCCCAAATTAGTATAATTCTGTTAAAGTCATTAAGCCCATGTTAAACACAAAACTACAACATCCTTAGGGGCCATTTATTCGTTGGATACAGTCCGTGTTTGAATAATGTATTTGAATCATGAGCTTGAGTGAAAATTTATAGAGATAAAAGAAATAAAATAATCAAATTAAATTTTATTATTTTATTTTATGTGATCTTTATTTTATTTGTCTTCTTTCTTTCCTTCTCCAGGTGAACTCAAAAACTAATACACTATCTATATATTTACTTTTTACACATACCAAAAATGAATGTAGATTCTTTTTGCTTAAATAATTGCTAATGACAACCCAAGGAATTGCCAATAGTCCCGATAAGCATATAAAATATGTATTAATATTTTTTTTTAATTATAAAGTATACAAATATATAAAAATACTTTGGAATGTTTGAAAATTACATTGATCACAATCTAACATTTTTGGGGTTTTCTTTTTCTTATTTTGGCAATCTATAAGGCTATCATTAGCGTGATTGAAAAAATAAAAACAAAAAGTAAAAAGCAAACGTGTTTGAATAAGTTGTATCTATTATAAAATAAATAAATAATATTAAAAAAGATTAATTAATTTTTTTCAACCATATGTAACAGCCACAAAATAGGATATGTATATAGTATCTCGTAAGGATTGTTATAAGTTATCCGAGGATAAATGCATTGTGGGATAAGTGTTTGTTAAACCAAACACCGAATAAGACTAGTTACAAAATAAAACAAAAGTGTTAACCCTTTATAAGTTATCCTACCTCTTCTAAAATAAAATAATTTTGCATCTGAAATAAATGATTCCCTTAAAATTGATTACCCTAGGTTACAAATTTTGAACTAAATGTTAGATTATTTAATCCAATTCCACCTTATCCAGGAATCAAATGTGCCATAAATGTAACAGTTTAGACCCATTGCTTATTGAGAGAGAGTTTTGCAAAGACTTTGAATTAACTAATGAAGGATAGGGTTTGGTGAGTGTCTGGAGGATATGAAAGCATGGGATGGCTTTATACAAAAGAGTTTCTTCTCTACTTTTATTTATTTTCAAAGTGTAGAAAGTGCTCCTCAACCTTCATTCTTCTAAGACATTAAAGTAAGGGAACATACCATGGGTTGTTAGTCTTTTTTTTTTTTTGGACCCACACAAAAGTTGAATTCATATATTGTGTAGATCTTTATCTTGTCATTAGCCAAACTCTTGTTGTGTAGCACCATCAAGGAATTGGGGTAGGTGTTTCACCTTATGGCACAATATGTGTGTTGTGAGGCCCGTAGAGGTTTGTCTTGAGCATATTTTTATAATTTAAACTGTTTATATTATAAGATTTGTCGAAATCATCATCATAAAAGAATTGGATTAATTGGATATTTGTAATCCCATAATAAGATTACATTTGTTTTAATAAAAAATAAATAGTTGATATAATTTTGATAAAAATAATTAGGGCTGACCATGAGGCTATCTATGTCTAATTAATCTAAATTCTTTTGTGAATAATATATTTGACAAATCTTATAATATGAATAATTTAAATTATCAAAAAAGACTTAAAATATACGCCCATAAGACCTCACAACATGAGTACTGTACCACAAGGCACAACACCAACCCCACCTCCCTCTAGGAACCACATACTTATGTGCAACCTAACAGACTTCAATTTTCAAATTCAATGCCTTAGTGGAACTCAAAAGATAGGCTTACAAGACTAATTTTCTATTTAGCTACATCATGGTGGATAAAAAAGGAGAATATTAGATAAATGAAAACTTCAATATATATAATTTAACAGGGTGCAAATGGGATATGTGCCCGATTCGAGTGAGAACTGTGCAACGCACTTGCACTCTATTAATTTGCAGCCTTTTTTTATTTTTTTTTTTTTTTATTTTCTTTTATATGATATTCGTCTTTTTAAAAATGACAAATTATATTAATAATCTTTATACTTTAACTCTTGTATCATTTTGATTCTTATAATTTCAATTTGTTTGATTTTACCCTAAATTTATACTTTTGTCTTAATTTGATCTAATTAATTACATCCTTTAGCATTTTTTTTTAATGAAAAATACGCATGTAAATGACTTGAGTTATATTTTAAGGAGCAAGAATGTAAACTTTCTAAATTTAATTAGTTAAGCTTAATTAACTCGGTATTTTTTTTCCCTTCAAAAATCCTAACCATCGTTATTAATTAGACTAAATTGACAGAAAATTTAAAATTAATAATCCAAATTGAGTCAATGAAAAGTGTAAGAACCAAAACGATACAAATGACAAAATGTAATAACTACCATTGTAATTTAGCTTTAAAAATTGATCTCTTACATATTTTTACGATGATGTTTAGGAACAAGTAAAGCTGGACAAATATCGGGCAGACCGACACTATATAGTATGTGTGTCATTTCAAACTCAGCCTGGCCCAATTCAACATCGAGTCTAATATAATCATCCCAAGCCCGGCCCTAAAAGAATGTCTAAATCACATGCTCACCCATTTAACCTAATAGAAATGAACTATTAATTTTATTTTTCATCTTAAAAAACTGTTAAATTATTCAAAAACCATTTTAATAATCATTTGAATTTAAAATATTAATAAAATTTAATTATAAAATAAATATAATCTTGTAAGAAGCGATTTAGTTTAAGCTATAGAAAGGAGCATATATATATATATATAGATGTGTTTTTCTTTATCATTTATTATTTTTCTAATTTGTTTTGTAACTAAATAATATAAAAGTTAAAATTCAGTGTGTTTGGTTTGAGTTTTCTAGATTAAGTTTTTTGAAAATTGACTTTTTTGATTTTCGTATTTTTTTGTTTTTAGTGAATATTTTTTAAATTTTAAACATTTTTCTTTTTTACTTTTTTAGATGCACCTTACTTAGATGTATCTAAAAGTAAAATTATAAAAAAATATTTTAAAAATTAATAAATATATAAAAATATAAAAATGTCTTGAATTCTTGTATTTTTTTGTATTTTTGGTATTTAGTGAATTTTAAAAGATTTTTTTATAATTTTTTACTTTTTAGGTGTATTTATGTTAAGTGTATGAAAAAAAAAAAATTATAAAATATTAAAAAATTCAATAAAACAAAAAAACGAAAAGAAAATAAATTTTTAGAAAAGTATTTTTGAAAAGTGAAACAAACAATTATTTTCTAAGTGAGTGAGCCGGGCCGGGCTAGGCTGGATTAAAACTCTTATCCTAAACCCAACCTGAAAATTAAATGAACTCAAAAATTTGCCCAGTCTAACTTTAGGGATTAAATATTTTTTTTAAACCTCAAACATATCAAGTTGAGCTAGGCAAGTTGAGTAAGGAATCAAGTGATGGTCACCCTGGGAACAAGGGATCTATTTCGTTTTGTAGTCGGGAAGGGAGGAAGCAATGCGAGAAATGGATGTGCAATTTTGAGATAGTTTTCTTTTGGGGGAAAACTATAGTGACTATGCATTGTTTATACATGATTAAGTTGGTGGAATTAGGGGGGGGACAGCTTGTATAAAGAATAAAGTAACAAGTTGAAACTTTGTAAGTGTGCTTAAGCCATCTAGACAAGTGGTTGGAAAGTAAGTTGACATCAAATAATAACAACATTGCAACCTAACTTTAACTTTTTAATAATCACACTATATAATAGCATTTCTTTCTTTCAATTATTTATTGATTACACGGGAGGTCATGGTTTATGGAAATGGTGTTTTATCTAGTAAAATTCAAACATTTGACCTCTTACTAAGGTGTAAAAGGGTTGATTAACTGAACTAATTATAATTAATTTTTTCAACTACATATTATTGTCTATTGTTTAAGTGGTCTCTTTTACTTGGGGAAAAAAAGAAAAAAAAAAAAAAAAAAACCAGTAATATCATGTCATCGCTCAATGTAATATCACTATTCAACGCGAATCACAAAATTGAGTATAATAAAGTTTATTATATAAATATTTAGATGTTTAACTACTGAATAATATTGGATGATAAATTACATTCAAATAGCAAAGTTCACACATTTCATGTGTAATAATTTATTATTAAATGATATTACATATAGTATCAGTAAAATCATCGGTCCATTAAATTTTGACTTTTTTTTTAGTTGTAGTCCAATGCTTATAATGGAAATGGAAAATAGTTTTGTTTGGAGAGAAAAGTTATGTCATTTCATCACAAAGCTATTTTGGAAGGTGCATCATTAACATCAAACTAAATTAGATAACTAACTGCAAAGTCTTGTTTGCCAAACCATAGATAGGGACATTGGACCATTCAAGCCTTGTTTGGAAACATTATATTTTAGTAATTTTTTAGATTTTTATAAAAAGATATGTAAAATAGTAGAGATATTAATATGAAAACTTACAGTAACTTTTTGATTTTTCGGCTAAAATATTTAAGAAAACTTACGTGTAGGTCCTAATAGGTGAATTTATTGTTCAATAGGTCCTATGATAATTAATGGCGTTTTTCATCAACGCTATTAAAAAAGTCACCAATTGTTAATTTTCAGCAAAAGTTTAAAAATTTTATCATAAAAAATGTCACTAATTGTAAGTTTTAGCAACAATTTTAAAAAATCGACACAAAAAAGTTATTAATTTTTAACTTTCAACAACAGTTTAAAAAATTCGTCACAGAAAAATGCCATTAATTATAAGTTTTAACGACAATTTATAAAAAAAATAATAAAAAAGTCACTAATTATCAATTTTTAACAATATGCAAAAAAATCATCATTCGTCACGAAATATTATTTTTAGTTACGATTTTACTAAAACTTATTTTCAATAGGACTTGATCGGAATTAAGTCAAACTATTAGAACGTATTGATAGTTTATCCAAATATTTAATCCAAACAAGGCCTTAGAATTACATAATAAGCTCAACAGTGTCCATATCTAGTACTGTCACTGATTTTTGACTCCATGAAAATTCCTTTGGTGTGTTAAGCCATTTTTTAGACCCTATTGTGGCTTCACCTCTATCACTATCTCTTGAAATACAAGTATCAACATCATCAATGAAAGTTAGGATTGCCCCCTTTTAGCAACCACTCATTGTTCTAGTTATAATAATTAAATTACGCTCTGTTTCCATCATGAGAGAGTATTGTTATTATCATTACTAGAACTTCAAAAAAGCTTCAAATAATATAGAATTTGAATTCTTTCCTATTCATATTAGTTGACTGGTCTATTCAGTTTGACCTATTGAGCCAGCACGGGCCTGTTTTGATAAATCTATTTTGTTCATTTTTTAAATTTGTGTGTGATTTATTTAAAATAATTAAATTAATCGAATAATCATAGCGATATTTATTATTTTTATATTCAAGAAAATATTTATTTTTGAAATCATATTTCCAATCTATTATTTTAAAAATAAAGATGATAAGTTCATGTAATTACAATTATTGAATCAGTCTATTTCTTTCATATATATATATATATATATATAAATGATCTATACATATATAGAG
Organism: Camellia lanceoleosa; assembly: GCA_025200525.1. Classification (NCBI taxonomy): domain Eukaryota; kingdom Viridiplantae; phylum Streptophyta; class Magnoliopsida; order Ericales; family Theaceae; genus Camellia; species Camellia lanceoleosa. The sequence continues at coordinate 26,572 of JANUSC010000315.1, read as the reverse complement.
ACCTAAAAAATTAACGAAATGAATTGTCAGTCTGCACTCTATAATATAACTATGAATGGTACTACTAGAACAAATACTTTTTATGAGACAATTCCAATTAGTTCACAATTATTTATAAAAATTCACAACTGTATCACGGATTCATGATATGTATCACTTGATACTCTCGATGCTATTACATCACAACCGAAATGGATTTGTTTCCAATATGAGACACCAATGAAAGTTCATGCTAATTAGTAATTTTTATTTTTTTTCATATTTATTTTTTCAATGAAAGTTCATAGTAAACCTGTTAATTAAGGCTTTTATTATCTGATGCTTGTCTCAGTGCTTGGAAACTTCGGAAATGTTATTAAACAAGAAAAACATGTTAGAAACACAAAAACAGGTTTAAGATATAAAATAATGTTTTGAAGATCTCATTGTCTGTATGTTTCCTTATAGCAGGGAAGATGTCCTTCTAATGAACGATTTGTACACTAATCGTGTCGATTATCTTTCTTTCTTTTTTTTAAATAATTTTTGTTCTCCCCCTTTGTCCACGAAATTGTGTCAAGTTGGTAGGACATTTGTCATTTCATTCACAACAAAATATATGTTTATGCGCCTAATATAACTGCATAATTTTGGGGATTCATACCTAACACCCAGGTGGGAAGAAGTCAATTCTTGTGTATGTATTGTTTTGAAAGTATAGCATAAGTTCGTTTTGTAGAGTTTAGGTAAACATTGATTAGCTGAATTTTAATTTTAACAAAATAAAAATCTCGTATTAGGATTGATGGTATAGCGAGTTTTGGGTGGAACAATCGGACTAGTCACGCTTCCCAAATCGGTGTCCGGTGATCAAGCTCACTAGAAGACTGCACAAGAGTTCAGCGAGGCGGAGAGTCCCCGGCGAACTTTCCGGCGAGCAAGTTAGAAAGAGAAGTAGTATGTAGAGATAGATTAGAGATAAAAAGCTTAACGTTCTTCTGTCTTGACGTTTGCTTATATCCTTTGGTAATCATTCGTTATCCCTTAGATCTGTTACCTTGGCCAAAAGTCTATGCTCTAACTTACCGTGTTCATGGTGGCGTTCATCCGACGGAGAGGGGTTATCACAATAAATCTTAAGGGGCTTTATTAATGGCGATGTGCCATGGCAATAAGTTTGAGATCTTTATGCATTTTATGTGGCTTGCCCTTGCCATGTGTCTTGATATCATTGGTTCTTATTACTCGTGGGGCTTGATTATTTGAGATATGTATTGGGCCCTAAGCGGTGGGCTATAATCTTTATGGGTTTATCCATGTCGGTAGTCCCCATTCCCAAATCGACTTTAGACCAGCGAAAGGAATAATGAAGAAAATGAGAGTGAGAGCGGCAAGGTGAAGGCCAACCGAGAGGGGGGACTGACCATGAGGAGGGCCGACCGCGAAGGGTGGCCGAGTGGAGGGATCGACCATGAGGAGGGCCGACCGCGAACGGTGGCGGAGTGGAGGGACCGACCATGAGGCGGCCATGAAGGGTAGTCAGTGGAGGGTGACCATAAGGAGGGCCATGAATGGTGGTCGAGTGGAGGGACCGACCATGAGGAGAGCCAAGCCGAAGGAGGAGTGGCGGTCTTGGCAGGGCTCGAGGACGGCACGCGTGGTGATTTGAAGTAGAAAAGATAGGGGTAAGGGGAGAAGGCAATGAATCGTGGTCGTACACGTGGCAGAAATCTTGTAGTGGGAAGGTTAGGCGTTGGGCAAGAAGTGAAGCGATAGGTCATTATAAGTGTTGAAAAAAGCATTTTGGCGATTTTGAAAATTTCCAAACTGGCGAAATTTAATTGTGACCCTTGGAATATAGGCAAACCTTGGGCTTTTAGTATTATCTGTTTTACGTACTTCTTTGCAAACAACCAAAATATTCCAAGTGTAAACTCCTTCGTTGCTAGTGATTCACCCCTGCAACACTTTGTGAATTTTCTTGCGCTTGCATCAAAGTCATTCGCAGACACACCGCGAAATGGCCCAAGAAGAAGCTACAATGCCGGGGTTGATCCGTTAGGGGACGATCACGGTGGTTGGCGGAACAATACCGTATGGGCCTTGAGGGGAAGGAGCCGGTCATTTGTCTGAGTTCGCCCAGGACAATAATCTCGGTCGCGAGGCCCATTAGTTAGGTGGAGCTAGACTATTGGCACACCAAACCGGACAAATCCGTGCTGACAGCCAAGAAGTTGGAGGGAATAAGGAAGAAGTATCAAATTCCCTCGGAGATAGGGCTAAGGTTGCCCGACCAAGGAGAGGGCATCAGACATGCGGCCGGGCGAATTTAGTCTGTATGAGGAGGCATTGCGAAGGGGTTTGAGGCTACCTCTCCCCCAAGTAGTAGTAGAAGTGTTGAACAAGCTAGAAGCGGCGCCAGGCCAACTAATGCCGAACGCCTGGAAGATAGTAATGACGTGCACGAGTGCTGGCCTCAGGCGACCGGAGGGACGGCAATGATAGTGGAGGAGTCCTTCTCCTGCTACAAGGCCTCCAGCCAGCAGAAGACTTGGGTCACTCTGCAAGCGGTGGTGGGGCGAGGGTTGGTAACGGGTCTACCATCATCGGTGAAAGGATAGAGGCCGAGATGGTTTTTGTAACAATGACGGTGGGGCGGGGTTCATTACAACGTGGAAGGTGCCCACCAAATCGGTCGAGCCCAAGTTGGACAAGGCGGCGGAGGACCAAGTGAAGAGGGTGACGGAATGGAGGGAAGAGAAGGGGTGAGATGGGGCCAGCTGGTCACGCTTTGGCGTTGTTTGCCCTAAACTTGGGGCATAACCGTTGGGGAAGGACCCGATGAGGGAGGAGCAAGAGGCGTGAGGAAGGTGGAGGAGGAGGAGGAAAGGAGATTGTTGCGGCGAACAAGTATAAAAAGCAGAACTAGGGCTGCTCCAAAACCGATCGCAAAGCCGGTGAGCAGGCAGATTAGGAGAAGGATCTGGCGGCTTTGAGCCACGACCGCCTAGTGGATCTCCTGAAGGAAAGGAATAAGAAAGAGATGGAGATGTTGTTGAAGAAGAAGAAGAGAGTGAGGAGAGTGAGGGGAGCCTTGAAGAGGAGGAAGAAGGTGATGGTGGAGGAGGCTGCCCCAAAGGTGGGGTTGGAGGAGGTGGAAAAGGGGGTAGAGAGTGGGACAACCGCCCCTGAAGAGCGAGTGGAGGTTGGTGTGACTAACCTTGTGGAGGGGGTGGAGCAGCAACCCAAAGGGGCTCCTATGCCCCAAGGAGAAGAAGATGGGGCTAGGTTGAAGACCACTTTTTAGCATGCCCCAGTCGTGTCTGGGCGGCTGGAAGGAGAATGAAGGGAGGCTAAAGTCACTGCAGATCGCCTTTTAGGAGTAGTGGAAGACGCAGCCGTGCCCTCGATGGCCAGTTTTACTGAGGCTGACCTGCTGAGGAGGTTGTGTTCTGCCCAAATGGAGGCGACCTCCTTAGCAGGGGCCCTTCTAAAAAACGCGGCGGCTGCAAAAGGTGAAATGAGGGAGTTGAAGGCAAAGTTGAAGGCGGTGGAGGCCCAACTTGAAAGCTTAGGAGGAGGCTATGAGGGTGGCGGAAGGCTGCTTGGCTGCGTGTGCAAGGGGGTTGGAAGAGGCGCAGAAGGCCAGGAAGATGGAGGTGTTGGCAGTGGTGCAGGGTAATGTTACCGACCGTGCCCATCTTTGTATTCTTTGGCGGTCAAGTTGAAGCCCAGAGGCAGGCAGCCGGAAGGTGGTGTCGCTCGAGTTGTTGGTTGGCGAGCAAAAAAAAAGTGGAAGAAGCGCCGCGCCTACATGCCGCCAACGATCGATTTGAAGATGCCATGACCAGCAATGAAGATCTACGCGCTCAGTGCGTCAAAGAAAAGGAAAAGCAGAACGAAGATCGTTGAGTTGGAGCGGGATCTGGCAGACGAGTGCGCCAAGGCAGCGGCAGAGAAGGCAAGACTGGAGAAGGAGTTGGAGTTGGAGGAAGAAAAGATCAAGTCAGCCTTTGAGAGGCGGCATATCGATTTATCGTCCAAACAATAGAGCAGTTCAAAGGTCTGGCGACTTCGGATGGCTATCTATGCCGCGATCGACAACAACAGCAGGAAGGGTCTAGGGAGGTGGCCGTCGGGAAGCGACCCTTTGAGCACGAGTGAAGAAGTAGTGACCCAGAGTTTTCAGCGGTCAAACTTCTACAAACATGAGATGGCCGAGTTCTGGGACAGTGGGTGGAAGATGTTCAAATGCAAAGCAGAAGAGCTGTTCCCAAACTTGGACTTCAACACTGTTAGAATAGAGGAAGACGACGTGGCCCAGACCCCTTTAGACGAACGTTTGAACGAAGAAGACCTCATGAAGAAAACCTCGTCTCCAGTGAAGAGGAATGATTGGAGTGAACAAAATTTGTAGTCAGAGTTTTGGTTGTTTTGCTTTTTGTTGTTGTTGTTGTTGTTTTTTTTTTTTTTTTTGGAATTGCTGTAATAAACTTATGTATAAGCTTGTGAATAAATAAAATTATGAGTTGTGTTGGTTACACTGTTGTCTTTATTTTTGTAAGTCTGAAATGAATGAGAATGGTTATTCAAATGAGGCTTGACTTGTAAAAGTTGATAACTAAGGAAATAATCTGACTTGTAAAGGAACCACGATGCAATGCGGGGTTTAAAATGTAAGAATGTCAAAAATGTGAAGTTTTCAAATCACGACCCGATGGGATCCCAAAATGAAGTTTTAAACCACGTTGGAAGGTTGTTGATAAATGAAAGGTTAGGTTGGGAGGTGGGGCTTAAAAAATGTGAAGGGTGTTAAGAGGCGAAGTGACATGGTCCTGGAAATTGGCTAAGGATGGTGGCTAGGCCACAATGATGAAGTTGCAAGAATGGCCTTGGCCAGCTCTTCATTAGTGCTTTCGATTCGGGTTGAGCCATGATTAACTCGGTCATTGTCTCTTCAAGTAACTTCGGTCTGGTGAGCTCTTCATCTTTCGATCTGGAGGCTTGTCATGCTCAGTCCGGCTGAGGTTTTAAGAGACTCAGTCTGGCTAAGCTCTTTATGCTCAGTCTGGTTGAGGCTTTGCATGCTCAGTCTGGCTGAGGCTTTAAGTGACTCAGTCTGGCTAAGCTCTTTATGCTCAGTCTGGCTGAGGCTTTTCATGCTCAGTCTAGCTGAGGCTTTAAGTGACTCAATCTGGCTGAGGCTTTTCGTGCTCAGTCTGGCTGAGGCTTTAAGTGACTCAGTCTGGCTGAGGCTTTTCGTCTTCGATCTGCCGAGCTCTTCATGCTCAGTCTGGCTGAGGCTTTTCGTGCTCAGTCTGGCTGAGCTCTTCATGCTCAGTCTGGTTGAGCTCTTCTTGCTCAGTCTGGCTAAGGCTTCAATCAAAGTGTTATTGAAATACCACACAGATAACTGAGATATAAGCTTGTTATCATTAAAATGTAGCCCATTTGATCAGAGATTTACACCGTATGAGAAGAAAATAAGAACATTTAGGTGCGTAGATTGTCAAAAAGGAAATACAAAAAAAGATTGATACAAAAATTGAACTTTTATTGAAAATAGCGCTTCAAGTGCTCGGCATTCCGTGGATGGGGGAGGTCTCGGCCCTCCATGTCCTGAAGTCGGTAAGTACCCGGACGAGGTCTGGTTTTAACAACGTAAGGTCCTTCCCACTCGGTTGCCAGTTTGCCCTCAGCTGGATTTTTGGTGGCGAGGGTTACTTCGCGTAAAACAAGGTCCCCCACGGCGAACTCCCATGGTTGGACTTTGCAGTTGTAGTGTGTTCTCATTTTTTGTTGATATGAGGCTCGTCTGACAGCAATGGTTTCTCGAAGCTCTTCGATTAGGTCTAGGTCTGCCTGACGCAGCTCCTCAATTAGTTCTAAATTCGGATGTAGAATTCTTGGGGTAGGCAGATCGATTTCCACTGGGATGACCACCTCAATGCCGTATGTTAAGCGAAAAGGGGTCTCCCCAATGGGGGTTCGATTGTAGTCACGGTAGGCCAGTACATTCGGTAATTCCTCGGAGTTAGTTTTGATAATCTTGAGAAGAGAACGGTTGGTGACCTCAACAGCCATTGGCTTAGGGATGCTGGGGAAGAGAAACATGCCTAGATTTGAAGTTCACGAATTTCTGAACTTAGCATTGTCGAATTGTTCCGGTTATCGGAGCGATGAAGCGAGGATCTCAAATCTGCATCTGATCATTGCCGGATGAATCTGGTTGTGTTTCGCTCAAGTAATTGTAGCAAGGGTTCTACCTCCACCCATTTAGTGAAGTAATCAATGGCGACAATGGCGAATTTTGTTTGGCCTCGGCTAGTGGGCAATGGGCCAACTAGGTCGATCTCCTATTTGGCGAATGGGTAGGGGCGCAAAGTGTGATCATTTCTATAGGTGGAGCATGGGGATGTTAGCAAAAGCAATGGCACTTATTACATTTGAGCACGTAGTCTATCGCATCTTGATTGAGAGTAGGCTAGAAATAACCGGTCACGAAGTATTTTGTGGGCTAGGGACCTACCAGAATGATTGCCACATACACCTTATGGACTTCTCTTATCACGTGGAGTCGCTTGGCGAGGATTGAGGCATCTCGGTATGGCGTGAAAAGCCACGCTTGTACAAGAGACCTTGACAAGAATGTAATTGGATGTGGGGCCTTGACTTTGGCGGCTCTTTGTTTGTCATCTGGCGGTTCCTATTGTCAAAAATAGAAAGATGTCGGACGCCCATGGGATAGGTTCATTTTGGAGAAGTGGACTTCTTATTGGTTGGAAATGGCGAGGTGGGTCGGTACTCGGCGGACACCGTGGTGAGGTCTGCAGTGCAGAAGCTAATTGAGCCATCTCATTTGCCTTGGAGTTTTCCTTGAGAGAATGTGTGATGTGGAAAGTATTAAAGAGGCGAGCAAGGAGGAGTGCAATATCCCTGTAAGCCCGTATTGTGTCTGCCTTGGCATCGAATTCCCCCGTAATTTGTCCGACAATAAGCTGGGGATCGCTGAACACTCGGATATAGCTAACACCAATATCTTTGGCTAGGTGGAGACCGGCTATCAATACCTCATATTAAGTCCTTATTATTGTTTGCATCGAACAAGAACCGGAGAGCACACTTGAAATAACCACCATCGGGGGCGGTGAAGATGAGACTAGCCCCATTGCCTTCTTTGTGGGATGATCCGTCAACGTTGAGGGTTCAAGAATAGGGGTCTTCTACCTCGATGCAGGATTGAGGTGGTGGGGCTGTGGTCGGAATGGGATTAGTGAATTCCAGGATAAAATCGGTGACAGCCTGGCCTTTGATCGCCGTTCGAGGTCTGTGGGAGATATCAAACTGACTGAGCTCAACTGACCATTGCATAAGTGAGCCAGACAACTCTGGTTGTTGCATGATTTTCTTCAACGGTTAGTCAGTGAGAACGACAATAGAGTGGGCCTGGAAGTAAGGTCAGAGTTGTCTTGAGGCTATGACCAAGGCTAAGGCCATTTTTTCAAGCAATGGGTAGTTCTGTTCTGCTCTCCTGAGAGCCCGACTGATGTAGTAGACCGGTCGTTGGACAAAGCTGTCTTCCCTGATGAGTGCTGCACTAACTACGGTGTTTGACACGGCCAAATAAAGAAAGAGGGGCTCGCCGTGATTGCCTGAGAAAGTAAGGGGGGGTTGGCCATACACTGTTTCAAGCTATTTGAAAGGCCTCTTGGATTCTGCCGTCCACTCAAAAGTTTGTCGAAGAATTTTGAAGAAGAGGCACTTATGCATTGCCTGAAATAAGCGGTTGAGGCGATAACTTCGGCCAATAAGCCGTGAACCTCCTTAATTCTAGGTGATTGCATTTCAATTAAGGCCTTGATCTTTTCGGGTTAACCGATGCCTTGTGACTATGAAACCCAAGAACTTCCGGATCCTCATGAAGGCACCATTTCTCGGATTGAGCTTCATTTGGTACTTGGTAGGTGCGAAGGTCTCCATGGTCGGCAGATGATTAGTGGAAAGCTTGTTCTTGACGGACATGTCGTCAACATATACCTCTATGTTAGGCCTATTGTGAAGCGTCCGAGCGCCGGAGAGATGAGTCCGTTCCGTTCATTTTGGGCTCATTCTGATTCGAGGACTCAATATCACGGTTAAATGTCTGAACCAAAGAGTCCAAATTCGGCAAATCATTTTGAGAAAACAGATTTTTTTAAAGAAGTGCCAAACATGGACTGCTTTGCCAAATACAGAGTCGCCACCTAAATATTTTATTTTTTGGAAAATTTAGGAAACCCTGACTCGTTGCCTAAGGCCACGTGTTCGTCATCACCAAAGTTGCCTCGGCTCAGGAACTTGGGTACGATTGGGGAAGGTCGCCGTGAGCACCGCTCGCCCGATCAAAGATCGGCCTCTACTAACCATGATATCTTGTTTTGAAAACATTATGTGTTCTTATTCCGGTTATTAGCCTAGATTTACTATGTGATGCGCACAATATACAAGTATAAATTTGGATCGTGAATTGGAACAAAACATTTCATGTTCATTTTTGAAAGATGGTTTGCTACTACAAGTAGGCTTAAAGTGCGATTTTGCCACCCTCGGTGGACTTAGAAAAGATGGTTTTGCCACTATCTAGTGGGCTTAAAACTCACGATCAATGCATTGTCCCAATCAAATAATCCAACCTTCACCCACAGGCATTGATGGGTTATATTACATAAGCAAATATCCTCATGGTAAGTATGCTATCATGGCGATCCACTTACACAAATGCAAGGATGCTAAAGCGTAAAGACTTCAAAGTACTCCAAGCCAAAAGCGAAACTATGTTAGAAATCCATGCATGATCCTAACTATCTGAAATGTCTAATGCAACACATGCAGAATGCAACTAAGATAGGCTCAATTATTCTAAACATGGCATATGGGATGATACAACTAACAAGTATTCAACTTGGAATCGAAATACAATGTAGTGAGTTATGGTCTTGTAGAGCGATGCATGCAAAACAGATGAATGAATGCAAACATGATATCATACTGTATGCTAATTGAAATATGCCCTAATCTAACCATCATAAGCTGGTAAATAAAAGCGAGAAAGACGTGGGGTTGGAAGGCATACATCACACGTACGCACACTTATTACAATTATGCTCTCGCTCGGAGGGTCCGAATAAATAATACAGTCCCAAATGAATAATTACAGTCCGAATAAGTACAAAACCCTAATTAATTAACAAATTAATCTATGAAAGCAGTAAATTAGCATGCAAGCTAGGGACTGCCTTAACTCTGCTCCGGATGATAAATGATGCATGTTCGAGTTGCCTTGCGCGGAAATCCATCGCGATGCCCCGATTAGCCTCTGTTTACAATTAAGCCCGGAATATTGCGCGACGTCCCAAGAGGTTGCGGTTTACGATTTCTTGCAGAGAGAGCGAAAGGGCATGGCAATGTATTTTCACATATGTATGTGACTACTCTTGAGGCGTAGTCCTCAATCCTTGTGCCACCAATCGCATCTTGATGCATGATGGCCAAGGAGTCGATTTGCATAACTCAATATGGAATGAATGCACATGAAAACACAACAAGGCCTAAACTCCATCATGGATAATCCGAGTATCGGGGTAGGAATTGAGACACATTCCATCACTCAAAGTACGAAACGTTCCTCGTTTCCCGTGCTTGGGCTAATTCCTATCCCAAGCACAATGCAATATACATGACATGCATGAATGCAATCATAACATGCAACCTAGCATACGCAATGCTATGAGATGGCATACACAATGCTCGATGTGACATGACATACACGATGCTCTAATATACAACCTAGCCTACGCAATGTTATGAATTGAAATGGCATCACAATGCATGATGGACTTACACTAACATGAGTGGACCTCAGCCACACTCACATCAGTAGCCATAAGATGAAAATGAGACACTCGAGATGCGTGCACACATACATGCAAACCGAGGACCGAACCTAAGGCATCAAATGCCACTCTAACAAAGCATGGCAAGGCATAAAACATGGCATACAAGCATGCAAATTCCAGCACTAAAATATGATGCGAAATGGTCCCGAAACATGGAAACATGGCACCCGATGCATGGAATGGTCCTGAAACACAAAACTAGGCACATGTATTGACCTATAGCTATACAAAGCATGCATTATTTGATCATGGAGCATAAAGACAGAACCAAGGCAGTCCCAAAATATGAACATTTCTAGTTCAAAGCATGGCCAAAAGATGCTAGCAAGATGGACTAAAATAGCATGCAACTTTGACTAGCAAACATGGTTTACATGGCATGTATGTGAACCAGGTGAGAAATTATCAAACCAGCAAAAATCAGTGAATAAAACATGCCAAAACATGCCCAAATAACCTCTGAAATGCAGCCAATGCATGTAAGAATGAGGGGTTCCTTTGGAAGGGCATGCAAGGGGTTATTAAGCACATGCATCAAGGACACTTAGCATGACAAAATAAACTCTGGAAATCAAATATGATAGTCCTAAAACTCATCAAATTGGCCATGAAATCTGTTAACAAAGCATGCAAGATAGGGCCTCTTTGGAAGGCCAAAAAGAACATCAAACAAGGCAATGAGAGAGGGGGTCACCCCTCTCTAATTTGGGCTCTCAAAAACACATCAAGGCCATTGAAAATCCACTAAATTTTAGTGGCTAAGAGACCAAAACAAGGCCAATGCAAATGCTCACATGTATGGCCCTAATCATGGAGAGATGAAGCATGCATGGGAGGGAGATGACCCCAAACAGAAAAGTGACCTTAAGAATACTTAAAGAGAAGGTCAAAACAAGACTTTTTCTAGTTTATATCAAACCTCGAAAATATTCACAAGAAGAGCTAAAACATGATGCAAAAATGGCCTGAAAGAGAGATTGAGCACAAAGGATGGCAGATGGCCTCAAAAAGCAAAGTGCCCTTAACAAAATTAAAGAGGGGCTCAAAAAAGACACTTTTAGGTTTACATAAATTCTCGAAAATGATCACAAGTAGGGCTAAAATATCATGCAAAAATGGTCCTAAAAAAGAAAGATAAAGCACAAAGGGGAGTAGAAGACCTCAAGCAGAAAAGTGTCCTTATACAAACATGAAGATGAGCTCAAAATATGACACTTTGCAGTTTATAGCAAAGTCCAGCAATGCTTGAAAGTATAGCTTATAAATGAAGCAAGAAAATGCAAGTTTAAAAGAAATAGAGACTTACCTAGAAGAAGCGACAAATCGAGGGCTTTTGGACCAAAATTGAGCTTTCAACCTCTTCAAATGGTCTCTAAGGTCTTTGGAATGGAGTGTGGAGGTAGTAGGCTTGGAGGTGTAGTGTAAAGGTCAAGAACAATGGGTGTTTTGAGCTTGGAAGAGAGAGAGCTATGGAGGAAGATGGGTGTGTGTCTCAGCTAGTTTTCTAACCCTTGAAAATGAAGCTTAGGTGCTGGCTTTATAGAGGGAGAGAAGCAAAGAAAAGGGGGGGAAAAACCAATTCAAATTTCCCCTCAAAAAGGCAGACCCTCGGACAGTGGGTTAAGTGCAAAATAGCTGGCACAGCCGGAACACATTCAGGAGGGCAAAAATGGCTGACCAGGTTCACAAGGTTCAGGTGGCCGGCCGGCCAGGCAAGGTGGCCGGCCGACCAGTTTAGGTGGCGGTTGACCAGGTCAAAAGGGTCAAGGTGGTCAACCACCTCCTAGGATGAAGCCCCAGAAGTTAGCTTTCCAATGCCGTAAACCTTGCATCAAAATTCCTCCTGTGCAAAAAGTTATGCCTGTTTTGGTGAAGCCGCGCAGATTCGGTCCAAACGGATTTCAACCAACCATATCTCCTTCACCCGAACTTGGCTCTAGGAGATTCTTGAGTGAAAAATGAAGCCCCGGAAGTAAGCTTTCCAACGGTGGTGGCCTCATATCTTAATTTTTCCTGTGCAAAGAGTTATGCCCGTTTCGGTGAAGCCACGCAGATGTTTTCCTCATTCCCAGATTCATGCTGAATCACTTTTGACCAAAAAAAGCTGGCTTTTCAAAAAAATTGCTGGCCTCCCACTCTCCTACAACCTTTCTAACAATGAAAATAAAGTCTCCACCAAAAATGAACTAAGACGGATGCAAAACGGAGGTTCGGGGGCCGAAACACGCAGTTCGGGGCCCCGAAAATAGGCTGTTAGGCACCAGAAGTGGTGTTCGACCACGAAGTTGGTCTCTCGGACCACAGTGTCCCTCAAAAGGGAGGAAATAAGGTGTATGCCAAAAACCGGAGCAAATGAAGGTGGTTAAGCGGTCTGAGCAAGGCCTGCCAGCGGCTCCAAAAAGCAAGGCTCAAAGCAGGAAAAATGGCCTCGACCACGAAGCGTAGCCTCGGCCCTTGAGAGATGATCTCTGAGACCTCTCCTCCCTTCGGAAGAAAATAGAAAAGCAGGACTTGGTTATGGCGGGGCAAGGTAAAAGAGTTGAAAGTTTGGAGGTAAGCTCTCGGTAGAGACTCCATAACCTCGAGCAGGCACAATATGCGACATCACTAAGCGCTCAACCGGTGATGTCTGAGTCTTAAGGTCAGTAAAAAATGGGGTGTCTACACCTATCTGATGATGAAAGACAACATTGACCAACCATTGGTAAGTGACTCCAGCATTTTTCAACCCAAATGGCATCATACGGTAATGGTAGGTTCCCCAGTCAGTGATGAAGGAGGTGTGTTCCTGGTCAGACGGGTGTATCAGAATTTGGTTGTATCCTGAGAAGGTATCTATGGCCCAGGCATTTGATGGCGGTAGTGGCGTCAGCGATGATTTATCACGAGGAAGAGGATAAAGTCCTTAGGGCAAGCTTCGATTGGTCGGAGTAGTCGACACAGAGTCGCCATTTACCATTGCTTTTACGAACCAGAACCACATTCGACAGCCATCTGGGGTAGTCCACATTTGTGATAAACTGTGACTCAAGGAGCTTATCTACTTCAGAAGCAATAAGGTTATTGCGCTACGGGTGAAAGATCTTTGTTTTGGCGGATGGGTGAAATGGGGCTCAATCTTTGAGACGATGGGTGATGAAAAAGGGGTCAATGCTGGGCAGGCCGGAGTGGGTCCAAGAAAATCCGTCGTTGTGCTCAATTAGGGGGGCGGTGAGGTCGGCCTTAGCAGGGGAGGATAGTTGGCTGCCGATCTTGGCAGTTTTTTCCAGATTGGTGGGGTCAATGAAGACCTCGACAAGCTCTTCCACTAGTTCCCCTCTGACCAGCTCATCCTCGTCCCTAACGTCGAGTCCTTCAATGATCATAGCCTCCTTAAGCTTGACTTCTTTAAGTGAGGCGACATAACACTCTCTGGCCACAGTCTGCTCTCCTCCGACTGTGTCGACCCCAAGATCAATGGGGAACTTGACGGCAAGATGGAAGGTGGAGGTGATAGCTTGGAAAGCGTTTAGAGTCATGACCAAGGATGATGTTATGTGAGAGGCGATCGGCGGCGATGAAAGTGGCGGCTTTGTGGTGCACTGGGATATTCTCCGATTATGATGGGAAGATCGATGGAGCGATGGAGGTCACCGATCACCAAAAAGCCCGACCAATGGGGTTTGGAGAGGGACATACTTTCTTTCCGATCTTGAGCTAGTGGAAACAATTTAAGAAAATGATGTCGGAGGAAGCGCCATTGTCGGCGAGAACCGTCGACTTTGTAGTTGGAAGGATTGTAGAAATAGCGAGAAGGTCGTCATGGGGTAACAGATACTGTGTAGTTAGGCGTCCGTAAAGGTGATAAACTCAAATCACTTGCTTAAATTTTGGAGGTTCGGTTCAATGTAGCAACTTCTTTATGCGAGTCGTGCCTTATTTTTACGAGTTACGCCTTGGCGAGCAGGATGGTCCTCTACAAGCAAGCCGGAAATAACTCTGATTTCTTCAGCAATTGGGGTGGGATTACCTTGTGAGTTCTTTGTGGAGGCGATCATGGCCTTGGTTAGGATTGGGCTAGTTATCGAGGAGAGTGCGCCGTGATTGTTTCTGTCGAGTTGATCCTTTGCCTCTCTGAGGCGGGTGTCGTGAGCAAGCTAAGGCGTCCTGACGTGTCGAGGCCTCGACACGATCTTTGAGGTTAACACATTCCTCAATATTATGGTGCGTAGTCTGGTGAAAGCGGCGATGTTTGGTGGTCTCAGCGATTGGAAGGAGGCGGGATAGTTGGGGCCATTTAGGGGTAATCTCGTTGGATCGATTGAGGACTTGTTCCATGGGGAATTGAGGGTGTGTCTTGTTGAACCAACAGTCGGCTCGGGGTGGTCGGTCGGTATCTTGAGGTGTTTAGTTATTATCTTGGAGTGTTTACGGTTTTACGAGTCCTTCGCTTCTCTCTGGGGGTTGGGTTTTTTGGTGTAGGGTCTTGGCGAGCGGCTAGGGAATCTTCTGCATTCATGTATTTTTGGGCTTTCAAAAGAAGGGTTGCCATGGAGGTCGGGGGGTTTTTTTAGAGGGAGAAAAGGAAATCAGATGATCGTAAGCCGGCCATAAATGTCGTGAGGATGACCTTGTCATCGTTTTCCGCCCTATGCAACCGGTGTTGAAGTAAGTGACAAAGCTACATAGCGACTCCCTCGGTCAGCGGATGTTAAGGAACTAGGTTCTTGGGGCCTTGGCCTTGGGCTCAATAAATGGGTGAAAAGAGTCAGCGAGGTCTTTGGAAAGTGAAAGCAGTCTGTTGGCGATTGACTAAACCAGTCGAGCCGACCCTTTGAGTGTCGCGGGGAAAGCCCGACACATGATTTCATCGGGGAATGCATGGAGGATCATGAGGGTTCTGTAGGTCTCTAAGTGATAGATTGGGTCCGTTGTACCGTCAAAAGAGTCGATCGTGGGCATTTTGAACTTATGAGGGAGAGGTTTGTCCTTGATGGAGGCAACAAATGGGGAGTTGGCTGTGGTAGATGGTTTATGCTATATGTTCTGCATGACCCTTGGAATTAGAGCTTCATGGCTCAAAGTTCTGCGTCGAGAGAGGAATGTTGTCACTGCCGGAGGTGAGTGGGGCTAGGCAATTCTTGACCTCTCTTCGAGGGTTGGTGTCGGGATCGATGGGTGTTGGCCTCGAGGTGGCGGTTTATACAGGGGAGGGTTGGAAACCTTCAAGTTAGGTAGATTAGAATTTCTTTGGATAGTATGGCTCAATGCTTTCGTTCTTTGTTGGGTGGGATATCACGGAGGTGGTGGAGGAGGCATAGGAAGGTTTCATTGGAGTAGAGCGTGTCGGGGCTTGGTTTTGCTTTCGGCCAGTGGTTAATCTTGTTGGTGAGCTCGATGAAATCTTGTGGTGGGTCATTTGGATTGGGAGGTCGACGATGATGGCGACATTGCGGTGAAAGCCATGGATCTAATTGTGACCATCCACCTTCCACGGTGGTAGGAGGGGTAATGGGGAAAGGGTCTCGGCAACAATGAGCACAATTGTACCTTGGAACAAAAACTTTCCCATAGGCAGCGCTAGCGATGGTGCAGTGAGTTTGAATTGGAGCGGATCGAGGCGTCACGCTTCCCAAACCGGTGTCAGAGTGATCAAGCCCAGGAAGACACGCACAAGAGTTCAGCGGGGAGCGAGGAGTCCCAGTGAACCCTTTGGCGAGCAAGTTAGAAAGAGAGGTAGTATGTCTGAGATAGATTAGAGATAAAAGCAACCTTCTTCATCTTGACGTTTGCTTATATTCTCACGGTAATCATTTCGTTGTCCTTCCGACTGTCACCTTGGCGAAAGTTTATGCTCTAGCTTACCTTGTTCATGGTGAAGGTGTTCTGTCCGACGGAGAGGGTTTTCAATAAATCTTTATGGGGGCTTCATTAATGGCGATGTGCCGTGGCAATAACTTTGCAAATCTTTGTCTGTTTATGTGACTTGTTCTTCCCTTGCCATGTGTCTTGATGTCATTGGTTCTTATTGCTACGTGAGGCTTCAATATTTGAGATATGTATTGGGTCCTAAACGGTGAGCTATAATCTTTATGGGCTTACCCATGTCAAGGACAATTTTGATTGTTTGATGACCCATAAACTCTACTTTTCTAATTGATTGAAATATAGTTAGAAAAGTGTTAGAATTTAAAATGTGTAGATGAGATTTATTTCAAGTTTAATAATCTACACTATAGATTCAAATTCTAAGCATTTTTTCTTCATAAATACATAACATTTGTATTTTCTAAAAAGAAATGCTATGAATACAGAACTAATCACCAAACATGTAAAACAGGGTATTTTCATTTTATGTTTAT
The DNA here is from genome assembly GCA_025200525.1 of Camellia lanceoleosa. Classification (NCBI taxonomy): domain Eukaryota; kingdom Viridiplantae; phylum Streptophyta; class Magnoliopsida; order Ericales; family Theaceae; genus Camellia; species Camellia lanceoleosa. The sequence continues at coordinate 10,317 of JANUSC010000315.1, read as the reverse complement.
TTAGTGGTTGGTTCTTATAGTATAAAGGTTTTCAAATAGGAGGTTGAGTGCCTTTTTTCATTGGCTTCTAAGAGTAAGGCCACCATTGTTTGTTGCACGGCATAATTTGAGCATGAAAAACAATCACCAGACTAAGGGGTGTTTGGGAAAAGGCTAAAAAAAAAAAAAGTCAAAAATTATACAAAAAAGTTAAAAATTATTTTTTCATTGTTTTTATTTTTTACACATTTTTATGTAGAAAGTCAATTCCAAATACTATTTTTTTTCACCTCATATCTTAATTAAAAAATAACAAAATTATTGAAAAAGTCACTTACCAAATAAACCCCAAGTATATTGACCATTTTAAGTTGCCCTATTATCTTAATTGAGCCCTAAAGGCGATGATCAGATCACCATTCTTATTAAAGTTGATGCATTATTTTTTTTGTCTTTTAATGACATGATATAGACAAAACTTTAACTTTAGCTGATTTTTTTATCTTTTGTTTTTTTTTTTTTTTTTGGTGAAAAAATTACCCAATAATAGATGAGCTCAACATAGATGAAGCTTGTGAAAATCCTGAGAGAAAAAAGAAAAAAAATGAGCCTCTTGAAAAATATAACGGAGGACAACTAGGTTTTTCTAGAAGTGATCGATCAATTATCTAAAGTAAAATTAGGTCTAATGCTCGTTTCGGTGCTTTAAAAACAATAATGGAATTATTAAAAGTAACATGTGGGGAACCCTAACACTAATTTAAGATATAAAAAATTATTAATGTTACATCATTTGATGATCTCCACTTCTTTCCTTATATAGTAGAAGCAGCCCTTCCCTCAAACACAATTTGTAAAAATATTCATGATGTCAATGTTTTCTTCCTTTAAATTTCATCACTCTTTTCTCTTGTAAAAGCTTGTCTTCTGTTGGTATGACATGATTATTAGATTCATTACAAATCATTATTATCTTATAAAAGAACATTAAACATGGTGATTGTTCATAACCAAACACTCAAGGTGGGAGGAGCGGTTAATCCAATTCTACAAATTGTACACCCCCCAAACACCCCTCCTTTTCTTTCTTTTCTCAACGTATTAGAGAAATAATACTTGCACATTTCTCTTGTGAGATGCAAAAACACAATAGATAGAGCATAAAATTAAAATAGAAATGTGAATATCATTTTCATGTATTAAAATAAATACTTGGATTTTAACAAAATCACAATTAATTTACTAGATCTTGAGATTTGTGTGCTAACAAAGCCATTTATTTAACTATATGATCACTCTTCAACTAATTCATTTGAACTCCTTAATTGATTGGAATTCCTTTAAATAAGGATGTGATCAAGTCGATTTGGGAACCAAAAAAACAAAGGGTAAATTATCAACAAGTTCCACTTTTAGAATTTATTACCTATTAAGTCCTATGAATAAATTTAAAATGATAAATTTATCAGTTATGACGTCAGATAAATAAATCTAATTAATAAGATTGATGGGTAAATATTAAAAAAAAAAATGAAAAAACAAAGCTAAACAAATTTCACACCCACAATATCATCTTATGGATTAATTCTTTAACAACCGAACATAGCCAACAAGGAAAATGATTTGGAGCCCTAAAAAGAGGCTCCCTAATCCCCCTAATTTCTTGTTTTGGCAACTGATTCCTTTTTTTTTTATCAAATATTTGTAGCCAACAAATATTTCCTAATCCAAACCTCTATTAATGGAGATTAAATGAGGTGTACTTTGTAACTAACAGGGGACAATTGGTTAATAAAAAAAAGTAATATTAGAGATTTTTAAAATTTTATTAAAATTTTTATCAAATATCTTACATAAATGTGGAATTCACACAATGTGGATCCTATGTAAGTTTCACACCCATATAAAATATTTGATAGAACTTCTGATAAAAATTTTAGGATCTTCAATAATTTTGTAATAAAAAGTTTTAACTTAAACATTTGAGGGCAGCCATTTTGAATAATGTTGAAGGTAAAATTTACACTCGGTCCACTCCACTCCACCCAAGTCATATCGAGTTTATAACAATTTTGTTGGTGTGTTACCATTTCAAAGACAAAATTTAGCGATAATAATGTCAAACTAGAATGATGTCATTGAAATGTCAAATTTTGATAATAATTTTTCTCTCTCTAATAAGACCTACAAATAATATTTATATTTAACTTTTGTGAAGTAATAGAAAAAACAATATTTGCGCAATTGAAACAACATTGTCAAATTAAAAGATTTATAACTGTAACATTCTAAAATTTGACAAACACTTATGACATTTGTGATGTTCAATTATGTACCATTGTGGCTTGAAGTGATTATAGAATTACTTAAATATCAATAAAAATGAATTGCAAATGTGATTACAATTTATAGTGGGATTTTTTGTTATTCCATCAATTCAAGTAAAAATAAATTCGTAACATGCATTAGCCCAAAAACAGAAACAAAAACTCATTAATTAACATATTTATACATCATTTTGTTGGGCTTCAATGAAAGCTCCAAAACAAGAAGCCAAAAAAAAAACACATTTATACACAACTTGTACAAAGTATTTGATTATCCCAACTTTGGTGTAATCATGAAAAATATGATATTTGCTACAATAAAACATGGGCAATTTGGTCATATCCTCTTTCTTGATTTGGTCTTGATTTGATTTCCTCAGCACATCTTAATGTCCTCTCTACTTGGTACCCTCCTCCAACACTCACTTCCCTCTCCAAATGGCAACAATAGCTCTCAAACACACTTACATTCACATGAAGCTTAAATCCAATCAAGAATAAGAAGTCTAGCTCAATTGGTTCATTTCGTTTGTTGTTAATCCCCCAACTCTTGCAAAGTAAAATTTCTGTAATTCCTGTTCACCGAAAAAGAAAGAAAATTTTAGACATACTTTTTAACAATTAGACCATATTAAGGGTGCACATCATCGTAATTCCACAATTACTAAGATTAAAAAAAGTCAAAACACCTAATCACATTGCTCTCTCTTTAATTTTTTTTTTAAAAAAATCTTTTCTTAAAAACTTAAAAAATCGACTAAAATAATTAATTTCCAAACGAAATCTAAGTTCTACTTTCTCTGCTTAATCGTAAAAATTTTCTCAATAATTATTCAATTTAGGGTTAAATTAGTTTTTGTCTATTTAGCAATGGCTTTTTTTTAGCCAAAAAATAAACAATTTTTCCAAAAAACTTTCCCACTAACGAAAGTACAAATTTTTTATTTTTTAATAAATGCATCGACTTTTTTTTACAATTTTCTGTTCAAAAAGTAAAAAACAGTAAAATTTATTAAAAAAATTGCCAAACCCCAAGGCATCTTTAATCTTGATTGAAAACCTATGTCAAATTTAAATTTTGATAAAAATATTCAAAAACTTCTCTTACTCCTGGACTCAAATTTTTAAGATTTATAACTTTAGAACTTAGTTATTATTAAAAATTTTGCCCAAATTTATAATTTAAAGAAAAAACATTTTACTCAAAATTGGCCAAGTAAACAAAAAAGGGCATGTTAATAAAAATAAATAAATAAATAAAAATTGAAAATTGTAAAAACTGTCAATATCCACTAAAAAAATGTCAAAATATTTATAATTTAAAATATATTTTACATATCAAAATATTTTCTACACATTTTAATACACTTTTATACATTTTCCAACACCATAATCTTTCAAAAAATAATAAATTAAATAAATAAAGTAAGAGAGAGAGAGAGAAACTTACATGTCCTCAACATACTTAGAAGCAACCATAATAGTAGTAATGAGAAGCCTATGAACATTACAGGCATTGATTCTAAACTCAGGATGAGCTTCACAGAACCGATCTATATACACATACGCCACCACATACACCGACGGTCCTGCTCTTGTGTACCTAAAATTCTCTCCAAATAGGATTGAATTGTCAAGTCTGGTGTCTCATTGCAATCAAAAATAGCAGTTCTACAAGTGTTTCTAGACAAAACCCACTTGCAATTTCTTGCAATTCTCTTATTCCTAGCCATGGTTCTCTCAATCAGTGAAGCCAGAACAGAGATCACTAGTGGTGTGTTTGAGTCTTGTTGGTATGTGTATGAATACACATCTTGCCTTAGCTTCTTGGGAGAGATGGGAATTGATGATGCTGATGATAAAGCCATTTGAGAGAGAGAGAGAAAGAGAGAGAGAGAGATGGGTTTTGATATCGGACGGTGAGGTTTGGAGAGGTATTTATAATACAATGAAGAATTAGTTGGTAGTGTGTGTGTGTGTGTGTGTGTGTGTGTGTGAGAGAGAGAGAGAGAGAGAGAGAGAGAGTAAAAAAAAGTGAATTTTGGACATTTGGGAAGGTGGGAGGAAAGGGTGGAGTGGAGAGTATCAAATTATAAGATATTTGCCTCCTTGTTGTAAAGCCTAAGTACAGACACACCAGCTAGCTTTCTTAATAATAAAATGATTATAGAGAAAATTAATACAAAATATTGTGCTCGCCTTTATATATTCACAATAAAAAAGAGTAAAATTTACTCCTATATATAATTAGAAAAATTACAAAAAGGAATTATTTAAACTGATCTAAATAAGTATATATATATTTTTATTTTTTATAAAAAAAATATATAAAAAAATAAAAAAGTGATATGACCTAAATAAGTATACTAATCTAAATAAATGCACTTATTTAGTTTATGCTAAATAGTGTCTAAGGCCAAGTTTGGCAAGTTGAAAAAAAGTTATAAAGTTACTTAAAAAGTTAAAAAGTTATCACTATTCAGCAAAAGTCAAAAATTACGGCTGCACAACTCTCAATTCTAATTTTTCCCTACACACTAATTTATACAATTTTTTAATATATATTTTTTCATAAAAAGTCAAAAAGTTAACCCAACTATTCATATTTTTTTCCTCAATTTTTTAGTCCAAAAAGACAAAAAGTACACTTATTTAGGATAACCCAAACAATCCCTAAATATTACACTTCTTTGCTTTGGATTAGCCTTATTTTATTTAAAGCCTAAAAAAATAAAAATAAAATTGGACCTAGAATAAGTGCTAGATTGTTTTTTGAGTTCTAAAAATTTCAATAAAAATTTGGAAACTTAAAGCAGCAACCTTGCCTGTTTATACTTAGGACTAGCTTTTTTTTTTTTGTTTTAGGTCTCCCCAAAGTATCCCCGCCGATCGCGGAGACTAATCCTTTCGCTGGTTTGTAAGCATTTCGAAGGGTGGGACAGCTGGTCCAGGGATTTAAGACTGCTCCATGCTCAAGGTGAGAATCGAACCCCCCGACACTTGGTTAAGGGAGGAGGAGTCCCTTCCACTCCACCACACCCCTTGGGTTTTAGGACTAGCTTTTGATTACGAATAATGTGTTCTCAAATTTATTTTTTTTTCCTATTCTAATACACTCCACGCATATGTTAAAATATCAGGATATCAAATTAAGGAACAAAAATTCATAAACATAAGATCCTGTGTGGAATGATGTGGTAGATTTTGATCTTATTACTTTAAATTAAAAGATCTATGAAAATGAGCTATTATTTTAAAAATATCAATATTACATAAAGTTTGGGTTAAAAAAAAAAAAAAGAAGCATTTTTCGTTTGGGTTGGGGTTTATAAAATAAAGAACTCGCCGACAGTATGGTGAAGGGTAGGAGTAGACATGGAAGTATTGAAATAAGTTAGGTCTTGTTTGGGTCCACAAAATGAGACGGCAATTAAAGAAGAAGAAGGGAAGACCCCATCCAAATCTCTTTGAGATTTGTGTCAATTTTAATTCTAAAGTGAGACTTGGTAGTACATTTCACACGTGCAAATGGCCTGTCCTCTCTGGCAGTCAAAATTTATCAAATCTTGGTTCCAACTTGCACTTCGTGTGTAGGTTTTATTGTGAAGGAAGAGGACTACATGTGAGTTTCCTTGGGATTATTAGCCTTGGTTTGAAAAGAATTAATTTAGCCTTATTTTTTAAATTTTTAGTTAATTTAGTTTTATTGGAGAATTTTTTTTGAATTTTTTTTTTTTTTTTTGGGTCTGAGTGTGATGTTGTAAGAGAAAAAGTAAAAATAAAATAATTATGATTTGAATATGATATTTTATTTTATTAACTAAATTATTGTAATTTTTTTTGGGTATTTGTTTAGTCACTTTAACTCTTATCGAACGAGGCCTAAAGATTTACTTTTTAATTACGAGTTTTGTTTGGATAATTTATATCGTTTATTTTATAATTTGTTTTTTGTATTTTATTTATTTAAAAAAAACTTAGATTGATTTAATAATTGTATTCTTTTAATTTTATCATATTTATTTTTGAAAAGTAAAAATATTACGATTATTAAATTGATCTATTTTTTCTTTTTTAATAAATGATACATACGGATGTTTCTATAAAAAACATGATTTAAATTATCCAAACAGGACTCATAATGTCAAGCTCAAGAACTTGAGAGAAATTTTTATTGTATTATTTTATTATGCTTCATAATAGAACCTGAGAAAAATCTAAGAAGACCCTGCTTAAAATTTGATATACAATGCCTTGAACATAACATGGATTATATATATATATATATTTCGTGGAGTCAATCTTTATTATGTTTTTTTTAGAGTATGATGATATGGAATAAGAATTTTGTTATTAGAATCTTACGATTTGTGATTTGTGATTTTTTTTTTTTGAAATCCTCTCACTCTCATGAGTCCAAGGCAGGAGATCACCGGGTGTCCTGTTGTTCGAGCCGGAGACTATAACTGAAGCTTGTCCCAACCTCACAAGGCAAGTTTGATGTCGGGACTTTAACGCGTGGAGAATTAAACCCACCAAGTAGGCGATAAGGCATCCTGAGGTCAACCTCTACTGCCGGAGATTGGCCGGAGGTTCGAACTCGGGACCTAGAGACTTAAACCCGGGCCCTTACCAAGTTGCCACCCACAAATTCCTGATTTGTGATTTAAAATCGATTTGTGATTTAATTTGTATTTTTTATAAAATTGATACGAATTTATGAGTGAATCTATTTTGGAAATAAATTTTTAGTGAATCGCAATATTCACACTCAATTCATGGTTCGATTCACTTTTTACGATTTATGTAATTTTTGAAACTATCGTATCCGACATATTTTTGACTTTTTTTTTCTCAATTTTTTAGTGAAGATGACATAATATAACTTTTAATAGCATTTTAGTGTCAAAATAACCAATATATATATATATATATTTTGTTATTTTAGTGATTATGATCATGAAGTTTTAAATAAGATCTAATTAGATTTAACATGTTTTTCTTCTCATTTTTTTTCTTTAAAAAAAATCATTATATATCTTCTAAAGATATTTAAGATTAAAGTAACTTACATCATGAATTATCTATTGTTATTTAATTAAATTAAATATAGTTAAATATTATATGGATGAGATCAATTATACCTTTTAAAATATTTGAGACTTTAAAATAAAAGATCTTAAATATTTTTTTTTCTTATTATTTGGTCGTTGTTACTTAGAAAAGTATGTATGCTTATTGTCCAAATATCAATATCGTTGTTAAATTATTGTTACTTTAAAAATTAAAAGTTTATCTTTGTTTACTGTCTTTATTAAGAATGACTGATAAGAAATATCTAAAAAAGAAAAAATATAAAATGATGATCTTACATTGAAACTTTTGTTAATTTCTTACCTATTAAATTATGTGATCACCATTCAAAAAAATATTTTCATTGATTTAAATCTAAATATTTTATATTCATAATATATATTTAATATTTAAGCATGTATGTCACGACCTAAACTCACCCCATAAATCTAGCGTCGTGACCGGTCAGAAATCTCGGATTACCTATGACCTCTAATAACAAAATTAGTCTCATTATAATTATCACAGCATAACGGAAGCAATATAAAATATATATACAAGTGAACCATTGAGCTGTGCATACGCAAGATGCCACATATTAACACTTTTCATCCATTCCTTATGCATATTCATCACAAAGGTTTTAAACATCTAATACAAATATTGAACGTCTATGACTTATATTATATTCAAAACAACCCCATATGACAAAACAAAAGTACAAAACTAAATACAAAACAAAAGGGGTTAAGACTTTGCTTGGCTCTGCTTGAGCCCAAACTTGCTCCTTCTTGGAAGCTCTTCAAAAAGGCTCAGATCTTGAATTGAAGAGAATGCAATCTCTATTAAAATTACACAAAATGATGTTAGGGAAATGATAATATGTAATTAAGATTGGTGAAAAATAAAATAGCAAATAATAACGCTAAAAAAAATTGAAACTATCACATGTATAAGAAATATAAATATTTATATGATTCACTTTAAAATAGGATTAGGTCCATGGTTGTAATTTTTACTATGATAAAAAAATGATTATAACTCTCTACACAATACAAAAGATGTCCCTCATCTATTTATGTTAGGCAATCTTCACTGTATTTAAAAGATATTAATTCTATTGTATACAAAACAACAATTAGAATTAAAGAAATAAAGAAAAGGAGAGAATATGTTTGATTACAAAAATCAAAGCTCAGAAATAAAATAAATAAATAAGCCGCTTTAGATTTTGTTTTGTTACAAAATAAAATTAAATCGAGATTAAATAAACAAATTAAAACATAATTAAATTAAACAACTTACTTGCGTTAATTTCTTTGAATGATTTTTGATCAAGTCGATGTCATTTAACACTTTGTGTCCTTAAACCACCAGATTAAATCCTCTCCACGGTGCTTTTCGAGAATTTGGGCGTCTATCTCCGGGATGAAATGATCTTCTACAAACAATAGCGACACTACTAAATTGTTTGCCTTACGAATACACTAAGTGTTTACACTCTTTCTTTTCGAGAATAAAAATACGACCAAATCGGAGAGAATTATAGAGAGAGAGAGGATGGAGTCACGAAAATTTGGTGAAAATCCAAATGGGAGGCCTAATCTGTTTATAGATGTAAAGGTGGCTCTTGGTTTGAATTGAAGCAGTATAAAACTGTTGGGTTTAAATTCAAAGCAGATTTGAACCATTCAAACAGATATCTAAAAGCAGGAAGAGGAGCTCTGTTTGGATGAACATTAAATCAAACAATTTAATGCAAGGAAGAATTACTGTTTGGATGAACAAGAAAAATGGGACGATTTAATTACTGTTTGAAAGCAGGAAGGGCCTTGTTTGGATGAACAAAAAAATCCAAACCAGTTTATTTGAATTAAATTCAAATGTTTTATTAGCCCAAAAAAGATTAGTATTGGGCCAGACCAACCCAACCCAACCTCCTGCACCACACACTTTTAAAAGCCGCTCGAGACCAGACAGGCGGCAGTGGCCGGCAGCTGTGTGGTGATCCGTTAATAATAGTGAATCAATGGGTCTAGCCCATTTTATCCATAACCTCTCCTCCTAAAACACTTGGGTAGTGCCCTTGGGAACACCCAAGTACCAAACCCATGCCTTATAAAGCCCTTTCAAAACCTCCCACCAAATCAATATGGGACAAAAACTTTATTCAACCTTTAAGAATTTCACCAAAACTCCATTTCCATGGAGCATACTTTACCTTCAATTTCCCATTCACTCGGTAATGGTTTTGAGCAACCAAATATACCACGTATTGAATCACCAACTTGTGCATAGAACGCGTTACCACTTTGACAAGTGTAAATCACGATGCAGGGCCTACCTAAAATTAGACCAGATGAGCTTAGGAAAAAATTCTGATTTTACGAATTTTATAACCATTCAACAATTTATAAACATAGAGAAATTAAGACAAGCTTAAGAATGACAAAAAAATTATCAAAGTGCCTTGAATTCCCAACACTTGGGAAGGCCCCCCCCAAATTAAACTCAAAGATTAAGTGTACAATACTTATTCACAGTTCACAATATCTCACAAATGATTGGCAAAAATAGAGTAAAGATTATTTTTATTTCATTATTATTGACCTTGTTTGGTTTGTTTGGGGAGATATAATTTTGGTAAAATTTTCAAAATTTTTTAGTTGAAAATTTTGAAAAAAATAAATTCAAAAATCACATTTCTTTCTAATACACATTAGAAATAATGATGGTAGTTTTTAAGTCTCTCAAGTTGTTGAGAATTGTGGTAATTAAATACCATTCTTGAAGAAATGCTTGGTATTTGGGTTATAAAATCTTGAGTTAATAATACGTGATTTTCACTTCTTGATGTAAGATCATTAAATTTCAAAATTCATATCCTTGTGACCCATAGGCCTACATCTATCCTTCTAGTAACTTATACGGTATCATA